>JAVTVY010028002.1:0-114153 GCA_036873755.1 Hanleya hanleyi | reverse complement strand
GGAAGATCCACTTCCTCATAACTACATTTTCATTACTTTGTATGGGTTGAAATTGACCGATTTCGGGAACATTTCATCATGGTCATTTCAACGTCTTTACGTCCTTTTGCAGCATTAGCTCCCAAAATGAAATGATGAATCAGAGCATGGTTTTAGAACACATTATATCGGATATCCGTGAACTGATCTTGAGGTAGAGTAGCTTTTCACAAAAACAGTCGAAAAACTTGAATTCGGGGTGGACACAGCAATTCAATAAGTAACTGTCTGGCTTCAAATCCGTATTCCTGCTCTATATTAGGTCGTTTTCATGCCTACACGATCATTACACGATTAGGCGCGTTGAACACGTTTAAGCACTATATTGTCTTCACGTTGTGCACGTTTAGCCTCTATACACCATTAGGCGCGTTTTCACAGATAGACGCAAATTTTCTACACGATTAGGCGCAACGCATAATTAGGCGCAAAATGATTTCCACGAGTAAGCGCGTTTCCACGATTAGACACATATTTTTTACACGAATAGGCGCATTTCCACAATTAGGAGCACATCTCCTACACGAATAGGCGCATTTCCACAATCAGGGGTAATTTGTCTACACGATTAACGCGGAATTAGGCGCAAGATGGTTCATATGATTAGGAGCAGTTGCATGATTAAACGCAGACTCCTTACACGATTAAGCGCATTTACACAAATAGGCGCAAATTCCGTACACGATTAGGCGCATTTCCACCATTAAGCGCAAATTTCGCACACGATTTTTCGCAGTTTCATCATTAAGCGTAAATTTTCTACACGATTAGGCGCAACACGTTATTAGGCGCATTTTTTTTACACGATTTGGCGCAAATACACGATTAGGCCCCCCACAAGGCGATCCCACGCACAGGTCCATCATGAAGACCAAGCGTCACTTGGAAGAGGATATGGGCTTACCACCCACCGAGGCTCTGGAAAATGCGATCAGAATGCGTAAACAACTGTTTCAGGATATGTTGCCTCAATGGTATCCTGGCCTGCCCGACGACGATTAGAACAAACGGATCATAGCGAACATGGCCGAAGATTGAACTTTTTCAAACGACAGCTTCTGATTGGACAAGAGCAGCGAAGAATACATATAACGGACAAGGACGAATATGACAGAGGCAGCGCCAAATGACGGCCTCTGATTGGACAAGAGTACTTGAGTTGTAAACATATCCAACGCGGCTCCCCCAGCTTAGGTATGATGTTACATTGGAGAGAATTAGCTATATAAAAACTTGTGAACGAGTTGATCTTTGTTTCTCTCATCGGTCTGCATCATGGCGTCAAGGCGCTAAGCTAGGGCTTTGCGATAAGGCGTTAATATCATGCCGTTAAGGCGTTATGCTAGTGTGTTAAGGCGTATCGACAGGAGTTGACGGGCGTCACCGCATTTTGATGAATTTGTGTCAACTCCATGAAATATCTAGAAAATCAGAGCTTCGGGGATAATTCACCAAGGCGTTGAAGCGTTAAGCTTGGCGTTGGCAGGCGTTGCTACAAGATGGCACCTCACACGACGCATTAGGACCACGGATGGTCCATCTCCACCTAAACAATTTCCTTCACGGCCCGAAAATGCCCACTTTTTTGTTACTCCTACTAATGACGTCACCAATGACGTCACAGATCACAAGGACATCGTGAATCGTGGTCTTTATCACGAGGGCTTCAATTTGACACCTCACACGACACACTTGGACCAGGGATGGTCCCTCTCTACCACAAAAACTTCATTCACACCCCTAAAATGCCCACTTTGGTTACTACTCCTACTAATGACGTCACCAATGACATGAAAGATAACATGGACCTCCCCAAGTCGTGTTCTACACCCCGAGGGCTACAAGATGACACCTCATACGATGCATTTGGATCGCAAATGGTCCCTCAATCGCTCAAACACCCCCCACGTACCCCCAAAATGCCGTTTGGCTACTACTCCTACTGATGACGTCACCAATGACGTCACAGATGACATGGACATCCCTCAAGTCGTGGTCTATACCACGATAGCTCACGCGGATATCTCACATGGTCCATCTGGACCACGGATGGTCCCTCAATCAATCAGCAGACCTCCACGAACCCATAAAACGCCTGCTTTCTATACTACAGCCAGACTACGCATGCGCAGAATGATGATAACGGACGACACACTAGTCCAGTCGGATGGTTCCCCACCAGAGCTTCACACTGATACCTCCCACGACCCAATCGGACCACTGGTGGCCCACCCCGACCCCAAAACGCTCATTCCCAGGCACCTTTCTTACTGCGCATGCGCGGAATGACGTCAATTCCACATGATACCCTTTCAGTCGGATGCTCCCTCACGAGTGCTTCACACTGGTACCTGACTCGACCCAATCGGCCCACTAGTGGCCCACCCCGACCCCAAAACGTCCGTTCCAATACACTTTTTGTACTGCGCATGCACAGAATGACGTCAGTTCCACGTCATATCCATCCAGTCGGATGCCTCCTCGCGAGTGGTTCATACTGATACCTCACTCGACTCAATCGGACCAGCAGGGGTCCACCTACACTCCAAAACACCCACCCCAGCGCTACTTGCCCAGTGCGCATGTGCACAGTGACTTTTTCGAAAAATTTCACCGCTTGGCTTCGAGACCCGTCCCATCTTGTCTACATGGTGAGACGAAACAACAAGATCTCACAAACCATACCGCAAATGTCCAGGAGTGGTTTTCCCATTAGGTTAAACATTGTGCCGGAATGGGCCTACACCATAGCCGTATATAGATCTGCTATGTAGGGGGAGATCACTCTTGTTGGGCCGATGACCGGAAGTGACCTCACCGAAAGTGATCTTTCCATGACCCGGATGTGACCTTCGACTCGGATGTGACCTTTGACCAGATATGACGTCATCGTGACATCATTGCTACGTCGCGCCACCGACCCACACTTGGGGCCACAAAAATGATAAGGAATCGGTGTTCTTCCTACTACTGTGGCGATTTCAATCAACATCATAAACATTAACAGGGCTATACCACGAAGCGCTTCCACTCAAAATTTGGCGATAAGTATCACATGCTGATAGCAAAATATGAGCGCACCATGCAAGATCTATAGCGCTACCTTTCGGAACTTGCGCCTAATTCCGCTTAACCCGGGGCTAGGGGCTGTATGAACCCATGTACTTCTAGACCCTCATGGTATTCATATGAACACACACAATGAAAGCGTAACTGAGATACATTATTCTCCATATAACGACTTTACAACAAAAATCATATGGATTAAGAATACTGATCAGCGATACGGATTTAATATTTTCGGAACATCATGCTGTCTTGCCAGCGTCATTAAAATCGCTGACCGCTTCTCTCTTGCAGATAACTAGTCTATGTTTATTTATACTATGATTGTGCTGTTTTTTGTTTTTATTTTAGTTTATTTTTATTTCTATTAATATTATTTATTTTTTTTTATTTTTTTTTTTATTATTCGTTAATTTGGTACTGATGCTAATGCTGTTATATGGAATAGGTGATTGGAGTATATGTAGATACTTCATGCAGGAGGCTATTGTCTCGGTCTTTGTGCAACTGAAAAGGCTCAAGTCTAGACCCATTGTTGTATCCAGACTTGACTATTGTATGCATCCCATTCACGCTCCGTTTGTGAAGTGTCAGCTTGTAATGGTCTGATAATATCGAGATACGCCATAACCTAATTATGTCAGAAGTACAAAGACGGTCGAGGTCGTTATAACTAAAACCGGTGTTCCCATACATTAACTAGAATGAAGCCACTCCATTTTTTCGGAGGACGAAGAGAGTGGATGAGTGGAACATTTCATGAGCAAGTATAATTTCATGAGAACATTTCTCTTATTCAACTGAAAAAAAAAATTGTTGCCCAAAATCCAATTACTACTTCTTCCACGCTTGTCATGAAAAAAACATCTTGAAATCAACAACCATCCTATCCCACCCACGGAATAATGAAACCTACTCGGTCTCCGCTGGGTGAAGTACGTGTGCATGCGTCGGCTGACACAGAAACGTAGCCATTATTCAACTTCAAGGCGACAAGGGTTAACAGAATTGAATACAGGTAGGTCAATGCTTGATGAAATGTCGTCGAAAGAAACATTTTTCATATATAGAATTTAAGATTTCAATAACTTTCTTTATATATATATAAATTCAATGATAATTCCGCTTCTAATCAATGACCAGAACATTCCTTTACTGGGCCATAATAGGGTACTCTCTAAAATAATTAGATTGAAAATTCAATCTATCAGATTGGAATTAGTGACCAATCTATTTGATTGAATATTCCATCTATTAGATTGAAAATTTCAATTTCAATCTAGTACATCTAAACTACAAGGTTACAGAATGTGAGTTTCGTCCCAGGGATGCATGATATGATAAATAAATGCAAGCGTCTAATCCGTCATTCAATATTCAGCCGTTGTCCAGTAAAGGATTTTAGCGTCCTTAATCCAAAACCTTTTTCATATAATAACATGAGCACCAAATTAAAAGGATAAATCATAGTGTACATAAAACTAAGTTAATTTCCCGCAAGATAGAAGCGGTCAACAGTTTTCAATGATGCCAGCAGGACATGATGTTTCAAAATTATCAAATCCGTATCGCTGATCTGTAGGTATTAATTCATACAATATACGTCGTAATGTCGTTATCTAGAGTATGATGTAGCGTGACTGTTCATATGAACACTGTGAGAATTTTAAAATACATAAATGGATCTTGTAAAACCATTGTCCTGACCTGCTGAGTGTACCGTACTTCACTGACAGAGGGTGAGCACTGATGTTACTTAGCCGCAAACTGTGAGGCGTAATCAGGGTTCATAAGCCTCCTGGGAAGTCCTTAAAACTTCTGTATATCTAATTGCTAACCTGGAAAGTCCTGGAAATGCCTAAAAAATAAACTCCTGGAAACTCCAGCAAGAACTACACTTTCGTCTTTTGTGAGAACCAGCGATCTGATGCCACGACTTACTGTGTCTAAATTTGTTCCTGAACTTCGTTAATTTGTTCATCTTTGTTGCGAGTTATGGTAATAAATATTCCTTTAATTGGAAAATTAAATTTATTGACCTGGAAAGTCCTGGTAAACTCCTGAATTTTTTCTTGTTGTAATTGTATATTCCCTGTTACCTGTCAACTGGATGTTTGAGAAATCCAGCCAATCCTATGAGAGATTCAGAAGAGAATGTTTTAACAAAAACTAATCATGTGTTAGGTTTTCCTAGCTTGAACAGGTACTGGTACAGAACAGGTTGACATTTCATCGACACAGTAAGACTGAGGACTGTCGAGATTTGTGTTTTAACCCCACGATTATACAAAATGTTGAAATATGGAAACCAACAGTCCAATATCAAAGGCATCCTCCCCACAGCGCATGCTCCATTTCACAGGCTCATTTATCATCCCTGCCTCCAATAGCGGAAGTTGACCTTTACTACGTTGCTATGATCTACAGGGGAAAACTCACGTACGCACGGTTCAGTTTGAATCGGGCCGAACAACTCCTTCAGTTTTGCACTTGAGCGAACTACTTTTCATATGCTCTGTCCAGATAAACAGGGAAAATAATCTCCAGATAATTATTTTTAACGCTAGTTCAACAGAGGTATTATGCAGACTTGAAAAGTAATCGAAATGTTCGGCAAACATCTATTTTACTATATATGATGTCACATCCGGCGATGTGCGCGCGGCCCGAAAACCAGTTCAAAAATCTGACTGGTGGCTGGGGTAATGTTAGACCCCCAGCGAGGTGGTTGTATCAAAAGTACAGTACCCTCACAACAATTGCAATAGCGTCAAAAATTTTCACTATGCATCTCGTGTTTCATGGATTACTGTAGTATTGAGAGCGGTGGACCATGGAGGATAACCTAACTGTACTCCCATTAGATTGAATACGATCGGCTATTGTTAGCCCAATTGAAAATTTTATATTATTTTCAATAGTTTGAGTGCGGTTTTATCGATGCAATTGTCCCTTCTATCAAACCTAATCAATACTTTTATCCGTCTTCTTCTTTTAGGGGAGATAACCATGTCCATCAGCAATTTTCTGTGGAACAAATCGGGCAGAGGTTTCAGGAGACTCGATCGAAATCAAGACGACTATGTCACGGAAGAAGACTTTGCTAGCATCGCCGACTTCGTATCAAGGAAGACGAATGCCAGTCCAAAAGAGGCAGAGATAACAAGGGCAAACTGGGTGAGCTGGTTCCAAAGGGCGAGATCAGACTCCTCCGTCGATAAAATGGACATGAACGCATACCAGAATGGCAAGGCGAAGCTTTACCTCGAGGACCCGAAGGCGTACGGGGAAGAAGTAGCTCATTACTTCAGCGACATGTTCGATCACATGGACTTGAATAAAGATGGTTACATCTCTGTCGATGAATTAGAGGTGTTTTACGAAGCAGTTGGAATTGCTGATAAGCAATTCGTCAAAGAAGTTTTCGACCTGATTGACAAGAACGGAAACGGGCTGATCGAGAGGAGCGAGTATGTTGCGGCACTCGTACAATACAATACAGTTCGAGTTTATCTGGGATCCATCTTATGGGAGTGACAAACCCAAAGGTTTCCGTTAGAAATTGAACCTTTCAGTTCTAACCGGGAAATCTGCTTCATAGCTCGTCATGATTATAAGCACACGGTTCATGATAATTAAAGTTTAGCCAAAATAATCAGTCCATAAACTATATGCTCTATCTCCAGAACCAACCCAGGTGCTATCAAACGTTCAATTAGGTAAAACAAATACGCTATATACTGTTTGTCACAATTTCACGTCTCGGTTCGAGATTAAAAATCACTGATGAAAACACAATTGCATTGATCTTTTTGTATTTCCTTTCATAATTATACCCCAACTGAGGTGTTATGTCTCACATTCATAGGTTTGTACCAGTCACCAAGCTCAAATGAGAAATTCAATGTGTAATGCAATCAGCAAAATGGCGTTCATGCATCATCTAGTGAAACCTTATATTAGCGTTGTTTTAACATAATTGTGCTATCAGAGAAGGACCATATAACATCCGAGAAAGTATTTCTTGTACTTGGAATGTCTATACTGTTGGTACCGGGACAGTGTAGTCAGAATATTATCCTGTAACGTCAGCTGCATATGTTATTACCGAGAGGGACTGGGGTTCATTGTTAGATGGTCCCAGATGATGAAAATTTCATCAATATTTGATACAGCAACGATGGGAAACTGATGCTGTTGTTATCATAACACAGAGTCATATGCCTTCGTTTATTTGTTTGTATGTGGACCCGTCAAAGTGACTGTAAGTTGACAAGGAAGCATTTCGTGATTAATACTCTCAGGTAGAGCATACCGCTAGTTAAACGTCCACGGAAGCCATATGGCGGTCTCTGTTAAGTTAGCGAAAAAAGACAATATGAAAATATTGCCTTGTTTTGAGGGGAATATGCAGTTTTGTTGCCCCGAGGCTGTGCATATTGCCCGAGCCGCAGGCGAGGGCAATATGCACAGCCGGGTAGCATATTCCCTTCACAACAAGGCAATAGTATTCATTATTATGACCTTATCAACGGAACTCTGTGCTAATATATTATCTCTCGAGCAAAATAATGTTTTTATGTTTTGTTTTGGAAGAGCGCAATCCTTCAGTTGATTGCTTTCAGTGGGCGAATCGCCAGCAACATTATTTTCATGCACGAGATTCCACTGATTCGGAGCTGCTTCACTACTATCGTGTAAATCTATAACGCACGTATAGGTTGTTCGATGCCAGCATTGGTTCTTTCCAATAATGTGCTTGGGTACGATTCTACTTACAATTAGATGGAGGAGATAATTTATTTCTGCTGTGTTCTCCAGCTAAAATCAACTCGACGAACTGCTCCGTGATCGGCTGTTTGCAGCGCGACTGCAGCGCGTTAAGATCATGCCGTCAAGGCGTTATACTAGTGTGTTAAGGCGTATCGACAGGAGTTGACGGGCGTCACCGCATTTCGATGAATTTGTGTCAATTCCATGAAATATCTAGAAAATCAGAGCTTCGGAGCTAATTCACCAAGGCGTTGAAGCGTTAAGCTTAGAGTTGGCAGGTGTTTCTACAAGATGACACCTCACACGACGCATTCGGACCACGGATGGTACATCTCTACTCAAACAATTTCCTTCACGGCCCGAAAATGCCCACTTTTGTGTTACTCCTACTAATAACGTCACCAATGACGTCACAGACCACATGGGCATCCCTTAAATCGTGGTCTTTACCACGAGGGCTTCAATTTGACACCTCACACGACGTACTTGGACCAGGGATGGTCCCTCTCTACCTCAAAAACTTCATTCACGCCCATAAAATGCCTACTTTGGTTACTACTCTTACTGATGACGTCACCAATGACATCACAGATGACATGGACATCCCCAAGTCGTGTTCTACACTCCGAGGGCTACAAGATGACGCCTCATACGATGCATTTGGACCGCAAATGGCCCCTCAATCGCTCAAACACACCCCACGCACCCCCAAAATGCCCAGTTTGGCTACTACTCCTACTGATGATGTCACAAATGACATGGACATCCCTCAAGTCGTGGTCTATACCACGAGAGCTTCACGTGGATACCTCACGTGGTCCATCTGGACCACGGATGGTCCTTCAATCACTCAGCAGACCCCCACGAACACCTAAAATGTTTGTTTTCTAGACTACAGCCAGACTGCGCATGCGCAGAATGATGACAACGGACGACACACTAGTCCAGTCGGATGGTTCCCCACCAGAGCTTCACACTGATACCTCTCACGACCCAATCGGACCACTGGTGGCCCACCCGACCCCAAAACGTTCATTTCCAGGCACCTTTCTTACTGCGCATGCGCGGACTGACGTCAGTTCCACTTCATACCCTTCCAGTCGGATGCTCCCTCATGAGTGCTTCACACTGGTACCTGACTCGACTCAATCGGCCCACTAGTGGCCCACCCCGACCCCAAAACGTCCATTCCAATACACTTTTTGTACTGCGCATGCACAGAATGACGTCAGTTCCACGTCATACCCATCCAGTCGGATGCTTCCTCGCGAGTGGTTCATACTGATACCTCACTCGCCTCAATCGGACCAGTAGGGGTCCACCTAGACTCCAAAACACCCACCCAGCGCTACTTGCCCAGTGCGCATGTGCACAGTGACTTTTTCTAAAAATTTCACCGCTTGGCTTCGAGACCCGTCCCGGCGTGTCCTACGTGGTGAGACGAAAAAACAAGATCCCACAAACCATACCGCAAATGTCCAGGAGTGGGTTTCCCATTAGGTTAAAAACATTGTGCCGGAATGGGCCTACACCATAGCCGTATATAGATCTGCTATGTAGGGGGAGATCACTCTTGTTGGGCCGTTGACCGACCGGAAGTGACCTCACCGGAAGTGACCTTCACATGACCCGGATGTGACCTTTGACCCGGATGTGGCCTTTGGCCAGATATGACGTCATCGTGCCGTCATTGCCACGTCGCGCCACCGACTCACATTTGGGACCACAAAAGTGATAAGGAATAGGTGTTCTTCCTACTACTGTGGCTATTTCAATCAACATCATAAACATTAACTGGGCTATACCACCAAGCGCTTCCACTCAAATTTGGCGATAAGTATCACATGCTGATAGCAAAATATGAGCGCACCATGCAAGATCTACAGCGCTACGTTTCGGAACTTGTGCCTAATTCCGCTTAACCCGGGGCTAGGGGCCGTATGAACCCATGTACTTCTAGACCCTCATGATATTCATATGAACACACACAATGAAAGCGTGACTGAGATACATTATTCTCCATATAACGACTTTACAACAATAATCATATGGATTAAGAATATTGATCAGCGATACGGATTTAATATTTTCAGAACATCATGCTATCTTGCCGGCGTCATTAAAATCTCTGACCGCTTCTCTCTTGCAGATAACTAGCCTATGTTTATGTATACTATGATTGCTGCTGGGTTTTTTGGTTTTTATTTTAGTTTATTTTTATTTCTATTAATATTATTATTTTTATTTTTTTTTTTTTTTTTTAATCTGGTACTGATGCTAAAGCTGTTATATGCAATAGGGGTTTGGAGTATGTGTAGATACTTCATGCAGGAGGCTATTGTATCGGTCTTTGTGCAACTGAAAAGGCTCAGGTCTCGACACATTGTTGTACCCAGACTTTGCTATTGTATGCATCCCATTCACGCTCCGTTTGTGAAGTGTCAGCTTGTAATGGTCTGATTATGTCGAGATACGCCATAACCTAATTATGTCAGAAGTACAAAGACGGTCGAGGTCGTTATAACTAAAACCGGTGTTCCCATACATTAACCAGATAAAGCCACTCCATTTTTTCGGAGGACGAAGAGAGTGGATGAGTGGAACATTTCATGAGCAAGTATAATTTGATGAGAACAATTCTCTTATTAACTAAAAAAAAATCATTTGTTGCTCAAAATCCAATTACTACTTCTTCCACGCTTGTCATAAAAAAAACATCTTAAAATCAACAACCTTCCTATCCCACCCACGGAATAATGAAACGTACTTGGCCTCCGCTGGGTGAAATACATGTGCATGCGTCGGCTGACACACAAACGAATCCATCATTCAACTTCAAGGCGATACGGTTTAACAGAATTGAATACAGGTTGGTCAATGCTTGATGAAATGTCGTCGAAAGAAACATTTTTCATATATGGAATTTAAGATTGCAATAACTTTCTTTATATATATATATACATTCAATGATAATTCCGCTTCTAATCAATGACCAGAACATTCCTTAACTGGGCCATAATAGGATACTCTCTGAAATAATTAGATTGAAAATTCAATCTATCAGATTGGAATTAGTGACCAATCTATTTGATTTGCTCTTGTTGATATATGATTGGTCCTGAACGTTGCAAAAATCGGGGACGGCAGACCACTGCGTAATATTCCATCTATTAGATTGAAAATTTCAATCTAGTACAACTAAACTACAAGGTTACAGAATGTGAGTTTCGTCCCAGGGATGCATGATATTATAAGTAAATGCAAGCGTCTAATCCGTCATCAATATTCAGCCGTTGTCCAGTGAAGGATTTTCGCGTCCTTAATCCAAAAACCTTTTTCGTATAATAACATGAGCACCAAATTAAAAGGATAAATCATAGTGTACATAAAACTAAGTTAATTCCCCGCAAGATAGAAGCGGTCAACAGTTTTCGATGATGCCAGCAGGACATGATGTTTCAAAATTATCAAATCCGTATCGCTGATCTGTAGGTCTTAATTCATACAATATACGTCGTAATGTCGTTATCTAGAGTATGATGTATCTCAGTCACGCTTCGATTGTGACTGTTCATATGAACACTGTGAGAATTTTGAAATACATAAATGGATCTTGTAAAACCATTGTCCTGACCTGCTGAGTGTACCGTACTTCACTGACAGAGGGTGAGCACTGATGTTACTTAGCCGCAAACTGTGAGGCGTAATCAGGGTTCATAAGCCTCCTGGGAGGTCCTTAAAACTTCTGTATATCTACTTGCTAACCTGGAAAGTCCTGGAAATGCCTAAAAAATAAACTCCTGGAAACTTCAGCAAGAACTACACTTTCGTCTTTTGTGAGAACCAGCTATCTGATGCCACGACTTACTGTGTCTAAATTTGTTCCTGAACTTCGTTAATTTGTTCATCTTTGTTGCGAGTTATGGTACTAAATATTCCTTTAATTGGAAAATTAAATTTATTGACCTGGAAAGTCCTGGTAAACTCCTGAATTTTTTCTTGTTGTAATTGTATATTCCCTGTTACCTGTCAACTGGATGTTTGAGAAATCCAGCCAATCCTATGAGAGATTCAGAAGAGAATGTTTTAACAAAAACTAATCATGTGTTAGGTTTTCCTAGCTTGAACAGGTACTGGTACAGAACAGGTTGACATTTCATCGACACAGTAAGACTGAGGACTGTCGAGATTTGTGTTTTAACCCCACGATTATACAAAATGTTGAAATATGGAAACCAACAGTCCAATATCAAAGGCATCCTCCCCACAGCGCATGCTCCATTTCACAGGCTCATTTATCATCCCTGCCTCCAATAGCGGAAGTTGACCTTTACTACGTTGCTATGATCTACAGGGGAAAACTCACGTACGCACGGTTCAGTTTGAATCGGGCCGAACAACTCCTTCAGTTTTGCACTTGAGCGAACTACTTTTCATATGCTCTGTCCAGATAAACAGGGAAAATAATCTCCAGATAATTATTTTTAACGCTAGTTCAACAGAGGTATTATGCAGACTTGAAAAGTAATCGAAATGTTCGGCAAACATCTATTTTACTATATATGATGTCACATCCGGCGATGTGCGCGCGGCCCGAAAACCAGTTCAAAAATCTGACTGGTGGCTGGGGTAATGTTAGACCCCCAGCGAGGTGGTTGTATCAAAAGTACAGTACCCTCACAACAATTGCAATAGCGTCAAAAATTTTCACTATGCATCTCGTGTTTCATGGATTACTGTAGTATTGAGAGCGGTGGACCATGGAGGATAACCTAACTGTACTCCCATTAGATTGAATACGATCGGCTATTGTTAGCCCAATTGAAAATTTTATATTATTTTCAATAGTTTGAGTGCGGTTTTATCGATGCAATTGTCCCTTCTATCAAACCTAATCAATACTTTTATCCGTCTTCTTCTTTTAGGGGAGATAACCATGTCCATCAGCAATTTTCTGTGGAACAAATCGGGCAGAGGTTTCAGGAGACTCGATCGAAATCAAGACGACTATGTCACGGAAGAAGACTTTGCTAGCATCGCCGACTTCGTATCAAGGAAGACGAATGCCAGTCCAAAAGAGGCAGAGATAACAAGGGCAAACTGGGTGAGCTGGTTCCAAAGGGCGAGATCAGACTCCTCCGTCGATAAAATGGACATGAACGCATACCAGAATGGCAAGGCGAAGCTTTACCTCGAGGACCCGAAGGCGTACGGGGAAGAAGTAGCTCATTACTTCAGCGACATGTTCGATCACATGGACTTGAATAAAGATGGTTACATCTCTGTCGATGAATTAGAGGTGTTTTACGTAGCAGTTGGAATTGCTGATAAGCAATTCGTCAAAGAAGTTTTCGACCTGATTGACAAGAACGGAAACGGGCTGATCGAGAGGAGCGAGTATGTTGCGGCACTCGTACAATACAATACAGTTCGAGTTTATCTGGGATCCATCTTATGGGAGTGACAAACCCAAAGGTTTCCGTTAGAAATTGAACCTTTCAGTTCTAACCGGGAAATCTGCTTCATAGCTCGTCATGATTATAAGCAGACGGTTCATGATAATTAAAGTTTAGCCAAAATAATCAGTCCATAAACTATATGCTCTATCTCCAGAACCAACCCAGGTGCTATCAAACGTTCAATTAGGTAAAACAAATACGCTATATACTGTTTGTCACAATTTCACGTCTCGGTTCGAGATTAAAAATCACTGATGAAAACACAATTGCATTGATCTTTTTGTATTTCCTTTCATAATTATACCCCAACTGAGGTGTTATGTCTCACATTCATAGGTTTGTACCAGTCACCAAGCTCAAATGAGAAATTCAATGTGTAATGCAATCAGCAAAATGGCGTTCATGCATCATCTAGTGAAACCTTATATTAGCGTTGTTTTAACATAATTGTGCTATCAGAGAAGGACCATATAACATCCGAGAAAGTATTTCTTGTACTTGGAATGTCTATACTGTTGGTACCGGGACAGTGTAGTCAGAATATTATCCTGTAACGTCAGCTGCATATGTTATTACCGAGAGGGACTGGGGTTCATTGTTAGATGGTCCCAGATGATGAAAATTTCATCAATATTTGATACAGCAACGATGGGAAACTGATGCTGTTGTTATCATAACACAGAGTCATATGCCTTCGTTTATTTGTTTGTATGTGGACCCGTCAAAGTGACTGTAAGTTGACAAGGAAGCATTTCGTGATTAATACTCTCAGGTAGAGCATACCGCTAGTTAAACGTCCACGGAAGCCATATGGCGGTCTCTGTTAAGTTAGCGAAAAAAGACAATATGAAAATATTGCCTTGTTTTGAGGGGAATATGCAGTTTTGTTGCCCCGAGGCTGTACATATTGCCCGAGCCGCAGGCGAGGGCAATATGCACAGCCGAGGGGCAACGAAACTGCATATTCCCCTCACAACAAGGCAATAATTTCATTATTATATTTATCAACGGAACTCTGTGCTAATATATTATCTCTCGAGCAAAATAATGTTTTATGTTTGTTTTGGAAGAGCGCAATCCTTCTGAGTTGATTGCTTTCAGTGGGCAATCGCCAGCAACATTATTTTTCATGCACGAGATTCCACTGATTCGGAGCTGCTTCACTACTATCGTGTAAATCTCGCAACGCACGTATAGTTGTTCGATGCCGCTTGTTAGTTACTCCAATAATGTGCTTGGGTACGATTCTACTTACAATTAGATGGAGGGAGATAATTTATTTCTGCTGTGTTCTCCAGCTAAAATCAACTCGACGAACTGCTCCGTGATCGGCTGTTTGCAGCGCGACTGCAGCGCGTTAAGATCATGCCGTCAAGGCGTTATACTAGTGTGTTAAGGCGTATCGACAGGAGTTGACGGGCGTCACCGCATTTCGATGAATTTGTGTCAATTCCATGAAATATCTAGAAAATCAGAGCTTCGGAGCTAATTCACCAAGGCGTTGAAGCGCTAAGCTTAGAGTTGGCAGGTGTTTCTACAAGATGACACCTCACACGACGCATTCGGACCACGGATGGTACATCTCTACTCAAACAATTTCCTTCACGGCCCGAAAATGCCCACTTTTGTGTTACTCCTACTAATAACGTCACCAATGACGTCACAGACCACATGGGCATCCCTTAAATCGTGGTCTTTACCACGAGGGCTTCAATTTGACACCTCACACGACGTACTTGGACCAGGGATGGTCCCTCTCTACCTCAAAAACTTCATTCACGCCCATAAAATGCCTACTTTGGTTACTACTCTTACTGATGACGTCACCAATGACATCACAGATGACATGGACATCCCCAAGTCGTGTTCTACACTCCGAGGGCTACAAGATGACGCCTCATACGATGCATTTGGACCGCAAATGGCCCCTCAATCGCTCAAACACACCCCACGCACCCCCAAAATGCCCAGTTTGGCTACTACTCCTACTGATGATGTCACAAATGACATGGACATCCCTCAAGTCGTGGTCTATACCACGAGAGCTTCACGTGGATACCTCACGTGGTCCATCTGGACCACGGATGGTCCTTCAATCACTCAGCAGACCCCCACGAACACCTAAAATGTTTGTTTTCTAGACTACAGCCAGACTGCGCATGCGCAGAATGATGACAACGGACGACACACTAGTCCAGTCGGATGGTTCCCCACCAGAGCTTCACACTGATACCTCTCACGACCCAATCGGACCACTGGTGGCCCACCCCGACCCCAAAACGTTCATTTCCAGGCACCTTTCTTACTGCGCATGCGCGGACTGACGTCAGTTCCACTTCATACCCTTCCAGTCGGATGCTCCCTCATGAGTGCTTCACACTGGTACCTGACTCGACTCAATCGGCCCACTAGTGGCCCACCCCGACCCCAAAACGTCCATTCCAATACACTTTTTGTACTGCGCATGCACAGAATGACGTCAGTTCCACGTCATACCCATCCAGTCGGATGCTTCCTCGCGAGTGGTTCATACTGATACCTCACTCGCCTCAATCGGACCAGTAGGGGTCCACCTAGACTCCAAAACACCCACCCAGCGCTACTTGCCCAGTGCGCATGTGCACAGTGACTTTTTCTAAAAATTTCACCGCTTGGCTTCGAGACCCGTCCCGGCGTGTCCTACGTGGTGAGACGAAAAAACAAGATCCCACAAACCATACCGCAAATGTCCAGGAGTGGGTTTCCCATTAGGTTAAAAACATTGTGCCGGAATGGGCCTACACCATAGCCGTATATAGATCTGCTATGTAGGGGGAGATCACTCTTGTTGGGCCGTTGACCGACCGGAAGTGACCTCACCGGAAGTGACCTTCACATGACCCGGATGTGACCTTTGACCCGGATGTGGCCTTTGGCCAGATATGACGTCATCGTGCCGTCATTGCCACGTCGCGCCACCGACTCACATTTGGGACCACAAAAGTGATAAGGAATAGGTGTTCTTCCTACTACTGTGGCGATTTCAATCAACATCATAAACATTAACTGGGCTATACCACCAAGCGCTTCCACTCAAATTTGGCGATAAGTATCACATGCTGATAGCAAAATATGAGCGCACCATGCAAGATCTACAGCGCTACGTTTCGGAACTTCTGCCTAATTCCGCTTAACCCGGGGCTAGGGGCCGTATGAACCCATGTACTTCTAGACCCTCATGATATTCATATGAACACACACAATGAAAGCGTGACTGAGATACATTATTCTCCATATAACGACTTTACAACAATAATCATATGGATTAAGAATATTGATCAGCGATACGGATTTAATATTTTCAGAACATCATGCTATCTTGCCGGCGTCATTAAAATCTCTGACCGCTTCTCTCTTGCAGATAACTAGCCTATGTTTATGTATACTATGATTGCTGCTGGGTTTTTTGGTTTTTATTTTAGTTTATTTTTATTTCTATTAATATTATTATTTTTATTTATTTTTTTGTTTTTTAATCTGGTACTGATGCTAAAGCTGTTATATGCAATAGGGGTTTGGAGTATGTGTAGATACTTCATGCAGGAGGCTATTGTATCGGTCTTTGTGCAACTGAAAAGGCTCAGGTCTCGACACATTGTTGTACCCAGACTTTGCTATTGTATGCATCCCATTCACGCTCCGTTTGTGAAGTGTCAGCTTGTAATGGTCTGATTATGTCGAGATACGCCATAACCTAATTATGTCAGAAGTACAAAGACGGTCGAGGTCGTTATAACTAAAACCGGTGTTCCCATACATTAACCAGATAAAGCCACTCCATTTTTTCGGAGGACGAAGAGAGTGGATGAGTGGAACATTTCATGAGCAAGTATAATTTGATGAGAACAATTCTCTTATTAACTAAAAAAAAATCATTTGTTGCTCAAAATCCAATTACTACTTCTTCCACGCTTGTCATAAAAAAAACATCTTAAAATCAACAACCTTCCTATCCCACCCACGGAATAATGAAACGTACTTGGCCTCCGCTGGGTGAAATACATGTGCATGCGTCGGCTGACACACAAACGAATCCATCATTCAACTTCAAGGCGATACGGTTTAACAGAATTGAATACAGGTAGGTCAATGCTTGATGAAATGTCGTCGAAAGAAACATTTTTCATATATGGAATTTAAGATTGCAATAACTTTCTTTATATATATATATACATTCAATGATAATTCCGCTTCTAATCAATGACCAGAACATTCCTTAACTGGGCCATAATAGGATACTCTCTGAAATAATTAGATTGAAAATTCAATCTATCAGATTGGAATTAGTGACCAATCTATTTGATTTGCTCTTGTTGATATATGATTGGTCCTGAACGTTGCAAAAATCGGGGACGGCAGACCACTGCGTAATATTCCATCTATTAGATTGAAAATTTCAATCTAGTACAACTAAACTACAAGGTTACAGAATGTGAGTTTCGTCCCAGGGATGCATGATATTATAAGTAAATGCAAGCGTCTAATCCGTCATCAATATTCAGCCGTTGTCCAGTGAAGGATTTTCGCGTCCTTAATCCAAAAACCTTTTTCGTATAATAACATGAGCACCAAATTAAAAGGATAAATCATAGTGTACATAAAACTAAGTTAATTCCCCGCAAGATAGAAGCGGTCAACAGTTTTCGATGATGCCAGCAGGACATGATGTTTCAAAATTATCAAATCCGTATCGCTGATCTGTAGGTCTTAATTCATACAATATACGTCGTAATGTCGTTATCTAGAGTATGATGTATCTCAGTCACGCTTCGATTGTGACTGTTCATATGAACACTGTGAGAATTTTGAAATACATAAATGGATCTTGTAAAACCATTGTCCTGACCTGCTGAGTGTACCGTACTTCACTGACAGAGGGTGAGCACTGATGTTACTTAGCCGCAAACTGTGAGGCGTAATCAGGGTTCATAAGCCTCCTGGGAGGTCCTTAAAACTTCTGTATATCTACTTGCTAACCTGGAAAGTCCTGGAAATGCCTAAAAAATAAACTCCTGGAAACTTCAGCAAGAACTACACTTTCGTCTTTTGTGAGAACCAGCTATCTGATGCCACGACTTACTGTGTCTAAATTTGTTCCTGAACTTCGTTAATTTGTTCATCTTTGTTGCGAGTTATGGTACTAAATATTCCTTTAATTGGAAAATTAAATTTATTGACCTGGAAAGTCCTGGTAAACTCCTGAATTTTTTCTTGTTGTAATTGTATATTCCCTGTTACCTGTCAACTGGATGTTTGAGAAATCCAGCCAATCCTATGAGAGATTCAGAAGAGAATGTTTTAACAAAAACTAATCATGTGTTAGGTTTTCCTAGCTTAAACAGGTACTGGTACAGAACAGGTTGACATTTCATCGACACAGTAAGACTGAGGACTGTCGAGATTTGTGTTTTAGCCCCACGATTATACAAAATGTTAAAATATGGAAACCAACAGTTCAATATCAAAGGCATCCTCCCCACAGCGCATGCTCCATTTCACAGGCTCATTTATCATCCCTGCCTCCAATAGCGGAAGTTGACCTTTACTACGTTGCTATGATCTACAGGGCATCAGCCTACTATTAATTTCGTTACTTGTTATGTATTAGCGTTAAAAATCGGAAAAAATCCAGAAAATTCACAATGCATAAATCCACCTGGCATGTCAATATTTACCTTGTGGGACATTACCAGTGGAAGTCTTGACAGATGTTGACCATGGAAATTTCAAATTACCGCCACTGACAGCTGATTGGTGCTACAGAATGTCATTCAATTTGTAAACAGGGAGCCTTCTCACCCTTCACTGATCATGTCTTCATCCACCATGCTTTTTCCAAAATGGCCCAAATCAACACCAGGAAGTACAGTTTGAAGACTCATCTGCAAGTTGAAATATCAAATGTATCAGAAATGCTGAAAAATCGCAGCTCATAAAATCCATAAAGATCTGCTCTCAAATTTCTAAACGATGTAGGTCGTGGCTACTGACCCCGAAGTAATTAATTGTAATCTGATTCCTGTCAGGAATGGAACCATTGTTAAAATAAGGAATGCTCTCATCTGAACAAACCATACCCATCCCCAAACTATCTTGAGAAGGCAGAGATAAAACTATGCACAAATATAGATTTTACAGCCTATATACCAAGGGTACCCCCTTTATATTTCCCCTCGATTTGCCCCATATGCCTTAAGACTGAGGTACAAGTAAAAAGTACAATATCTCACTAACCTGTACATATTTTTCCATCTGGTAAAAAGCACCAAGTCGACAATCCTTCTAAAAGAAGTATAAAGCATTAACTAGATATGTTAAACACTAGTTTTAATTATTTTTTTATTATTTTAATTCATTTTTTATGAAATTATTCAAATTAAAGTTTAAAAATAAAGAAAACTTAAATTCAAAATGTGTCAAAACATAATTTGTTTTCAACCTGCTCATTTAGGCTACATTTGGTAAAAAATTTCTTCATGGCAGTGGTTAACTTCTCCATGTAATCAGTGGGTCATCCCAGTAATCTATCAAATGGGATTTAAATTTGATGTTGATACAAAGATCAAAGACATGTTTAATCCTGTAATAAGTGACAGCAATATACACAAATGTGTACACAACACATACCAAAATATAACACAGAGGTGTCTATGGTATACACAACTCCATTACAGAGAATATATGTCAGTTCAATTGGATGGATCTACATCTCATCAAGATCTTGCTGGCAGTAATTAGAAAGATGCACATATTACTTGTAAACAGTTATTATTACTGAGAAAACTCCTAAATAACATTGAGGAATATATTCTGTGTCAGATTTCAAGTCCATGAATGCAATGTCTGCAAACAGGCAACACTTGTCAAAACACAACATAGAAGAAAAAAAGGAATAAAATTCAATGACAACATATCTGATGGTCATTTGCTGATCTCTGCTACATTAACAACCATGAAAGATGAGGACAGCTGGAAGTTGCCTAACTTAAACTGTTAACTGTTTGGTGAAAGATTAAAGTGGCAACTTACAGTGAGAAAGGCCTATCTTCCAACAGAGTTGGAGGCATACCTCTGAGTCACACTGTGTGAAATTCCCAGAGTTGATGTGTGTGTGTGGGGGGGGGGGAGGGGGTTGTATGGGGCTTGCTAATATTTGGTGCCTGTAATCCATGTTTCTTGCTACCCACAAGATCTCTGATATGAATATGAAAGAGAATTACAAACTTATAATCCTGGAGATAGTGGAAATGGAATGAAGAGAAAGTATTTGCTTTGCTATGATGCAAATGTGATGACTGACAATAAACACACAACAATGTGAAACCCTCAACAGTCAGATTAACTGTTGACTCAGTTAATCAGATTGTATTTGTCTCATTAAAGTTACAAATGCAGAAGGCATTTTGGAAATTCTTTGTGTGTGGAACAAACATCTGAGTTTTTACAGGTGATATAATTAGTATTAATTTCATGTGGTTTTAGACTGATATAAAGTGAATTAATGCATAAATTATTTGAAGCATTGAAGATTTGAACTGAGGTCGAGATTTTGAAAAAAAAGCATGTAATTGTATCTATGTGAATTTCCTTTCTTCCATTTACATTTTATTGTATCTTGAAAGTTAATTTGCTCATAATTACCAGCTGTGTTAAATGAACCTCGTCATATTTGGCATTGACTATTTGGCCCTAGTACTGACAAATCAGTCATTTTTTGCCTATATTTGCTCCAAAAGGTCTCAATTTTGTCGCAGAAATGGCATAACAATACAAGAGATGTTACCCAGCATTATCAGTATGATATTTATTTCAACCACATTTAGCAAGAAAAAAAATAATTTTAATAATTAAAAAATTTATTAAAATTAATTAAAATTTTTATTTTATTTTATTAATAATTTAATAACATAAATTTGAAACAACCCTAATATTTGAACTTAGTTCATGAGTCATCATGGAAAAAATTGAGCTGATCCAGTAAAAACTGTAGCCACAGTGACGATTTAAAGTTCTCTGGTCAAATGTGAAAATGTCGGGTGATAGGCATCAGCCTACTATTAATTTCGTTACTTGTTAGCGTTAAAAATCGGCAAAAATCCAGAAAATTCACAATGCGTAAATCCACCTGGCATGTCAATATTTACCTTGTGGGACATTACCAGTGGAAGTCTTGACAGATGTTGACCATGGAAATTTCAAATTACCGCCACTGACAGCTGATTGGCGCTACAGAATGTCATTCAATTTGTAAACAGGGAGCCTTCTCACCCTTCACTGATCATGTCTTCATCCACCATGCTTTTTCCAAAGTGGCCCAAATCAACACCAGGAAGTACAGTTTGAAGACTCATCTGCAAGTTGAAATATCAAATGTATCAGAAATGCTGAAAAATCGCAGCTCATAAAATCCATAAAGATCTGCTCTCAAATTTCTAAACAATGTAGGTCGTGGCTACTGACCCGGAAGTAATTAATTGTAATCTGATGCCACAGGGGAAAACTCACGTACGCACGGTTCAGTTTGAATCGGGCCGAACAACTCCTTCAGTTTTGCACTTGAGCGAACTACTTTTCATATGCTCTGTCCAGATAAACAGGGAAAATAATATCCAGATAATTATTTTTAACGCTAGTTCAACAGAGGTATTATGCAGAAGTAATCGAAATGTTCGGCAAACATCTATTTTACTATATATGATGTCACATCCGGCGATGTGCGCGCGGCCCGAAAACCAGTTCAAAAATGTGACTGGTGGCTGGGGTAATGTTAGACCCCCAGCGAGGTGGTTGTATCAAAAGTACAGTACCCTCACAACAATTGCAATAGCGTCAAAAACTGTCACTATGCATCTCGTGTTTCATGGATTACTGTAGTATTGAGAGCGGTGGACCATGAAGGATAACCTAAATGTACTCCCATTAGATTGGAGACGATCGGCTATTGTTAGCCCAATTGAAAATTTTATATTATTTTCAATAGTTTGAGTGCGGTTTTATCGATGCAATTGTCCCTTCTATCAAACCTAATCAATAATTTTATCCGTCTTCTTCTTTTAGGGGAGATAACCATGTCCATCAGCAATTTTCTGTGGAACAAATGGGGCAGAGGTTTCAGGAGACTCGATCGAAATCAAGACGACTATATCACGGAAGAAGACTTTGCTAGCATCGCCGACTTCGTATCAAGGAAGACGAATGCCAGTCCAAAAGAGGAAGAGATAACAAGGGCAAACTGGGTGAGCTGGTTCCAAAGGGCGAGATCAGACTCCTCCGTCGATAAAATGGACATGAACGCATACCAGAATGGCAAGGCAAAGCTTTACCTCGAGGACCCGAAGGCGTACGGGGAAGAAGTAGCTCATTACTTCAGCGACATGTTCGATCACATGGACTTGAATAAAGATGGTTACATCTCTGTCGATGAATTAGAGGTGTTTTACGAAGCAGTTGGAATTGCTGATAAGCGATTCGTCAAAGAAGTTTTCGACCTGATTGACAAGAACGGAAACGGGCTGATCGAGAGGAGCGAGTATGTTGCGGCACTCGTACAATACAATACAAAACAAGAGCCGCCGGACGCGTTCGAGTTTATCTGGGATCCATCTTATGGGAGTGACAAACCCAAAGGTTTCCGTTAGAAATTGAACCTTTCAGTTCTAACCGGGAAATCTGCTTCATAGCTCGTCATGATTACAAGCAGACGGTTCAATAATAATTAAAGTTTAGCCAAAATAATCAGTCCATAAACTATGTGCCCTATCTCCAGAACCTACCCAGCTACTATCAAACGTTCCTGCAATTAGGTTTAAAAAAAATACGCTATATACTGTTTGTCACAATTTCACGTCTCGGTTCGAGATTAAAAATCACTGATGAAAACATAATTGCATTGTTGTTTTTGTATTTCCTTCCATAATTATACCCCAATTGAGGTGTCATATCTCACATTCATAGGTTTGTACCAGTCACCAAACCCAAATGAGAAATTCAATGTGCAATGCAATCAGCAAAATGGCGGCCATGCATCATCTAGTGAAACCTTATATTAGCGTTGTTTTAACATAATTGTGCTATCAGAGAAGGATAATATAACATCCGAGAAAGTATTTCTTGTATTTGGAATGTCTATACTGTTGGTACCGGGACAGTGTAGTCAGAATATCCTCCTGGAAGGTCAGCTGCATATGTGATTACCGAGAGTGACTGAGGTTCATTGTTGGAGATGGTCCCAGATGATGAAAATTTCATCAATATTTAGTAGAGCAACGATGGGAAACTGATGCTGCATTTCGTGAGTAATACACTCAGGTAGAGCATACCGCTAGTTAAACGTCCACAGAAGCCATATGGCGGTCTTTGTTAAGTTAGCGGAAGAAGACAATGAGTTTTGTTGAGGAGTGCAGTTGTACAGTATGGTACAAATCTGGTGACTCAGTTGACAAATGGCACAGGAATAAAGAGTTTCGAATGATCGGACTTGGATACCTTTGTATTACCGACTGTTGAAAGGCTGAATGGGATGGCCTAGATGGGTTTATGGATCATGGGTAGGAGATGAAATGTTCCGAAATGATAAACTGCAATGACTGAAGTTTTTGTTCTGAAGGTTTAGTTAGAAGAATTTCAGGAATTTCTGCACGGTTCACTGCGAGTATACACTCTCAAAAGTATCCAGGGAATACTCTTGAATTGAAAAGGCTGTACTCCATTTCAGAGATTTTACCTGAAATCCATGAATAATTTCCTGAAATTCAAGTATATCTTCCCTGAATTCAAACTAAAATACCTGAATTTTAGGAGATTTTACGTACCTGAATAGGGTCGTGAACTTAACAATCAGGGTGATAAATTTGTCTGAATATCAGGAAAAATCCTCTCATTCAGATATTTTTCCTGAAATTCAGGTAATCAGACCTGAATTTCGCCAAAATCCCTGAAATTGATTTGTGGATCTACAGCCTGATCAATTCAGGAGTATTCCCTGAATATTTCTGAGATTGTAAGATCGTTTGTCAAATTAGCGCCGCGGGCTAACCCCGTTGTTTGGCGTGGGCGTAGATTCAGGCGAAATAGAATCCTAAATAAAGGGTTCGTTATAGTGTCACATTGGTGGAACCCCCGTTTGTGTATATAAAATACTATTGTGTCCGGGTGAATGACTTGAAATAACTCTTCTATTCAGAGCTTCAGAGGTATTGATGATTCCACGAAGAAACTTCTAGAAATGGAAATGAGAACTTTTACCATGTCCCAAGTTTCTTGTTCACTCAGACGTATTTCGTACCCGCCGGATGAATCCAGCAAGAGTGTCGATTTCCGCGAGACAAAACTAACCAACGATGTAGCATTTATACACGATACATTTGTTCTGACGAAGACGACAGTACACTGGCAACGGAGAAAAATTGAGCAAAAATCTCAAAAATGTTGTTATGTAAAAGGGAGACAAATTCGGTTCCGTCAATTGTATGAATTCAACAAACGTAGATACAGAATATGAGCTAAAGTGATCCCGCCAGATGGAAACACCTTCGAAGCAAGTGGTTTTATCAATTCCATTTTGCTTCCAGGGTCTCTCTTGTTCTAATTGAATAATCTTTCATTCAAACATTCATTAGTTTGCATACTATTATTCTAAGTACTATATGTATGAAATTTCAGCTTGATATGATCCGATTGGATAAAGATACTCAATGACCTATCTATGGCAGAAGTAACCAGAGCATAATAGGCAACATAGTCATAAAAATAAATCTGGAGTTGTACGTCTTGGTCATACTTCCCCCAGCGCATGCTCCATTTCACAGGCTCGTTTATCATCCCTGCCTCCAATACCAGAAGTTGACCTTTACTACGTTGGTATGACGTATAGGGGAAAACCGACGTACGCGCGGTTCAGTTTGAATTCGGCCAAACAACTCCTTCAGTTTTGCACATGAGCGAACTGCTTTTCATATGCTCTGTCCAAATAAACAGAGAAAATAATCTCCAGATATTTCTTTTTAACGCTAGGTCAACAGAGCTATTCTGCAGACTTGAAAAGTAATCGAAATGTTCGGCAAACATCTATTTTACTATATATGATGTCACTTCCGGCGATGTGCGCACGGCCCCGGAATCCAGTCCAAAAATCTGACTGGTGCCTGGTGTATTATTAGACCCCCAGCGAGGTGGTTGAGTCTTGGGCTCAATCTTGGTGCCCGACGTATCGCTTCCCTACTAATGCGGATATGATTTTCAGTAGTTTTCATATTTTGTTCCATCCCCAATGCCCTTGACCTTTGACCTTTCGACATCAAAATGTTTCTCGGTTGCCATCAGCGTGAAGTAATTCTCTAACTGGATCTGACCTTATCCCTATCTCAAGTCCATTCTTGCACAAAATTCTACAGAAGTCCTGAAAGTCTGCTTCTCGGCTGTATCGTATACTTTGATTGTCCTTTTGGATTTGGTGCTAATACTGTTATATGGAATATGGAATAGGTCTTTGGACTATGGACGCGGGTATTCTCTAATGGACGACGGCTGAATTATGAATGACGGATCAGACGCTAGTAATCAACGTTTCTATGTAGGACGTAAGTTTGGGTCGAGACACTGAGAATTTGTCATTGAGAATCACATACTCCAGCATGAGATTGACTGGACCCACCAGGGCATCTTCCTCAAGATTGGTGCCATCCCCATTGACGATCTTGACTTTCACGTACGATTAGGTGTGGACCATATCCACTTACGTCGTATGAGAGTTGGGGATGACGAAGACGATGTGGCTCGATGCTGTTGCTGGAGAGAGGTAGATGTTCCACCTATTGCCCTCTCCTGTGCTTGTCTGTGTCGTCGATACGGGTCCCCAAGTCAACTTCCCTGATGGTGGATGGGCATGACTCTGGATGGATGAAGTCCATGTTTACGTAATGATATCTCGGGTCTTCGATGTGCGTTGTCGTTGTCGGTCGTCGACTGATGCCAAGTATCGAGGGCGCAGTCCTTTTATTCCCTCGACTCGTCGTGCTTTGTCGACCAAAAAGACCACCCGGTTCTTTGTCTCGGCGAAAAACTGTTTCTCAGAAGGCGACACCGCTGAACGCATCACTCAGGGCTTGCTCACAACTTCAGAGAGCTTCGTTTGTGCATAGAGAATAATATTGTGTCACACAAAATAACCCTTATACTCTGAGTCAATGGTTCCATGAAGAAACTTCCAGAAATGAAAATGGGAAATTTTCCTTATTCCAAGTTTCTTGTTCACTCAGATACCCGGTGGTTGAAAACAGCGGGAGTGTCGATTTCCGCCAGACAACATCGAAAACCTATACAGCATTTGTGCACCATACATGTATTCAGAGAAACTGAGAAATAAGTGAGCAAAATTCTCAAGTGAGGTAAATGGGAGACAAACTCGGTTCCGTCAATTGTGTGAATTCAACAAAGGTTGATAAAGGAAAATATGAGCTAACATGATATCTCCAGATGGCAGCAAGTGGTTACATAATTCCATTTTCCAGAAGTCCCGGAATTTTTCGACTCTCGTAAAGAATAAGACGGAGTTTGCCGATGATATGAATTCAAACTTCAGTTTGAATCGGGTGAAGTTGAAAACCACTTCACAGCGCGAAATATCATCTTCATCTGATGTCGAAACCCTATAGCTCCTTCCAGCGTAACTTGGTTAGGATAATTTTTGGGAAAATACAAAACAAATTTCAGCAGTACAAGTAGTAATTTTTCGCCACTTTTCGTATTTTCCCGCAGCAAGACACTTCTAATTTTGTTTCGAAATTTGTCAGTTTACTGCGGCCAGGGATAGAGAATGTGTTCTAAAGGTTTCGTGCAAATTTCGCTTCTATCAAAAGTTCATAAAAAACTACGTTTTATGGACTTCTGCTTCTATTTATGTAGCTCAGTGGAAAGAAGCTGCCCTTGAAAAATCGGACAAACAGCCACTTTTATATCTTAGATTTCTTGATGATATATTTGTACTGTGGAATCATTCGAGGGAGGAATTATGGACATTTATTGATATTTTGAATAACCACGATCCAAATATAAAGCTACAAGCAGTAGTACACTCATAATCTGTTGATTACTTAGATGTTACCGTTTTCAAGGGACTTTCATTCGCCAATACGGGTAAGCTGGATTACAAGGTGTTTTTCCAACCCACTGACACACACGAGCTATTACATTCTAAATCTTTCCACCCTCCCCATACATTTAAGGGTATCGTCTAGTCTCAAATTATTCGATTTTCCAGGAATTCTAGTGACCTCTAGTATTTCAAATCAGTCGCGTTCTATCGTGTTCAAGGCACTGTGGTCTAGAGGCTACTCAGCCCGTTATCTCCTTCAAATAAAATCAGACTCTCACTGTTACGAGTTATAACACAGGGGACATACGCGAATCTGAACCTATTAGGATCAAACACAATCGACCTAGGTACGGTGATGGGCGATCGGAAAAACGCTTGAAAGAACGGTGTAAACTTCACTCATTTATCGCCACGCGTTCTACTTTCAAAAGTGAACAAACCAAAAATGAGTACCAAATGAGGGAATGTCTCAACTGCGACTCTGTCAACGTAATTTATCTCATAACGTGTAATAAATGCCTAAAACAGTATGTTGGGGAAACAAAGAATGCGTTCAGAATACGAGCAACACGCCATAGATTAGACATATTCTTGGAAAACGGTGACCCAGTGATTGACAACTTTAATCTCCCAGGTCATTCGTTTGAACAACATTTCGAGATCATGCCAATGGAAAAAATACCGAGGCTCAGGCTCAACACCGAGGAAGAGACCGATAACCGGCGAGCATTACGCGAGTCATTTCGGATTAAAACCTTGCAAGCGCGACAACCGTTTGGTATGAACATAAATCTCGGCAAGGTATCCAAAAGAGAGATCATTCCATTTGTTCTTCGGTACAACAGAAGAAATGTTGAAATCGCACACATTCTCAAAGAAGAATACAACGAACTCCAGTCTAAATTAAAGAAAGGACTATTTGACTTGAGACCAGTTGTTGCCTACAAGAATAAGAGCTTACGTGACATCCTGGTGAGTACTAAGCTACATCCATTATCATTACCTACTTGAGCAGAGGATATAATCTGGGTAACTGACATGACATTAACTTATTACCGCAATCACCCCCATTCCCCACCCGTCACTTGTCATTTCACATAATTACTTGCATATAAGGTTTCATATGAGCATGAACACTGTGCTTCAATTTGCGAACAAAGAGATGTATGTTACTCAAAAGAGATGTATCGAATTCTGTCATCATGACATGAAGCTAGAAACATAAGCTGTCATTTTAAGTCCACAAGAAACTTGTCTTCAGAAAAAGTTTGTTTCCACAGACCTGTGTCGGTGCCTACATTTATCAAAATATACACACCTATACCCTAGCCCCTAGGGTGAGCATGTGGAGGTTAATGAGCTCTCGTTGCGTACAGGGTCCTGGGTCAAGCGCTCTTGGGGAGTAGTGGAAAAAGGACATAATCGGATCTATGGGGAGTATTTGGAAAGAGGTGGGCCATACTGAATCCCAATGTGTCGTGCAAAATAGTTTTCATCGATCGTGAAGACCCGTTTGTTCCATCCGGTCTCCAATGTCCTGGAGTGTCCAGATTGTACAAGGGTACATCAACGTTTCTATATGTGGGCACGATAGAGGTACGTTTTGGTTGAGGCACTCACGAGTTTGTCACTGAGAATCACATCCACCTGCTGGTACAATAAGTGCATGCCAGAGATTGACTGGACCAACCGGGGCATCTTCTTAGAGGAGCCATCGATCGTCATTGAATATCTTGGCTTTCACGTACAATTAGGTGTGAGCCAAATCCACTTACGTCGTACCAGATTTGGGGATGACGAAGTCGATATGGCTCTATTCTGATGCTGGGGAGAGGTAGACGTTTCACCCATTGCCCCTCTTCTGTGCTTCTCTGGTCGTCGGTACGGTCCAAAAATCGACTTCGGCGATGGTGGAAGTGCATGACTTGATTGATGAAGGCCATGTTTACTCAGTGATGTCCCGAATATGCGATGTGTGTCCTCGTTGGGTCGGTCGTTGACTGGTGCCAGGTCTCGGGGGCGCAGGTTATCTATTTCCTACGACTCGTTGTGCTTTGGCGTCCAAAAGACCTCCCACGTCTTGACTCAGCGTTTTACTGACTCTCAGACGGAGACACCGCTGAACGCATCACACATGGCTTGTACATCACTCCTGACACATTGTTTCCGACCACTTTCACTCAACGCGTCACGAGTGGGATGAATTGGAACGATATGCAAGAGGTGGGAAAAATTGACACCGACGTTTCCTCGGGCGGTGCCCCTGTTGAATATGTGTGCCGCTAAAGAGGACACCTCCTGATTGTTTAGTCTAATGGTTCAAATAATAAAAGAGAAAGATGTCGCAGAAAATATTATAGAAAAACATTTTGTATATCAATATTACGACATATATTTATTCAAGTCATCGTCAGGAATGAAAGTTTACAATAGCTTCCATGTGTATATATTAGTTTTACAGAATCAGTTCAAAGACAATCAAACCAGATGCTTTAACCAATGAAATCAACTAAAAATGAAATTAACCAAAAAGGTGCTCACATGAGCTATAGCCAATATTAGGAATTGGAAGGGTATTCAACGGAAAAGTGTGAATTCTTAAGATACTTTGAAATACAAGCGTCTAGTCCGTCATTCAATATTTAGCCGTCGTCCATTAACGAATTTCCGCGTCCATAATACAAATATCTAATTCATATAATAGCATTAGCCCCGAATTAAATTAATAAATCATAATATACATAAAAATAGGCTAGTTTCCAGCAAGAGAAGAGAGATCATGGCGTTCCAAAAATATAAAATTCATATCGTTGATCAGTATTCTTAATTACAAGCGTCTAGTCCGTCATTCATAATTCAGCCGTCGTCCATTATAAAATATTCGCGTCTATAATCCAAAAACCTATTCCATATTTCATATAACAGTATTAGCAACAAATTCAAAAAGACAACCATAGTATACATACACATAGGTTAGTTTCCTGCAAGAGAGAAGCGGTCAACAATTTTCAATGATGCCGACAAGACATCATGATGTTCCAAAAATATAAAATCCGTATTGCCGATCAGTACTCCCAATCCATAATAATCGTTGCAAAATCGTCATCCAGAGAGGGATGTATCTCAGTCACGCCCCGACTGCGACTGTTCACATGAGCACCATGAGGATCTTGAAGTACATGGGTTCATACGGTCCCTACCACCGGACCAAGCGGAATATGCAGGTCCAACTGGAAAATTACTGTCCAGGAAGGGATAGTTTACGATGTGGAAATTGTAATCATCTCTTTTGTCATAAAGTCGACGAGAGAGAATTCCCGCTTCATTTTTATAGAGATATAGATTTAAATATGATGTGCCTGTAGGGCTATGTGTAGTTTTCTTCAAATCCAGTGAAGGTGGATATATATCCTTCGCTGCGTCATTTATATAGCGATTATCCACAGCGAGAAGATCGTCTATATAGCGTTTGGTGAATGAGAAGGAACGTTGAATTGATCGGTTTTTGAAAACGCCTGCATATAGTCATATTCATAAGAGAACAGATACAGGTCAGCCAACAAGGGTGCACAATTAGTACCCATTGGAATACCTATATGCTGCTGATATATTGTGTTGCCAAATTTCACATAGATATTTTTAATGAGAAATTCAAGCAACTCTATCAACAAAGAAACATCCCATGAATGATATTTCCTGTATGTAGTAGAGCCAAAGACTGCTTTATGGCTTCCGACATTAATATATCTACGATCAGTTTACTTGAACACAGATACTATTAATGAACTTAGACGGTCAATAAGGTCCTGATGAGGGATTGTAGTATAGAGAGTCGAGAAATCCCATGTGGATACATGTCTGTACGGTATGTGACCTTTAGCATCAAGTTCTTCCGTAAGACATTTTGAGGGGTTTTTTTCAATATCCACATACATTCAACGCCAGAGGTTTTAGAAATAGTGGCGCAATACCTTTCCCAAAATGCTTTTGCCTCTTGGAGGGCCCTCGTCAATAGGGTTGAAAGAAGCTTGGTGTTGCAGCTTCTAAAACCAGCTATGAATCTAGCTTTGTATGGTGATTTATGCATTTTGAGAGTCCAGTATACTTTCGGTATGTCGTTATGATTGGCTGGAAGACAAATACCTCTTTCCCGGAGAAACTTTTTGTGATTGCTAAATAAATCTTACAGAGTAAATGCAGTTTGGGAGTAAGTAGACGTATTTGATGATGATATGTCTACACTCAATTCTTTAACCAGCACCTGGTAATAGTAATATTTACATATGAATGTTATATTATTTGGAACTTTGTCTGCTGGGACTATGAAGAATTTACTCTGGAGATTTGCTAGAAGTTCTTGTGAATGGAGGTTTCTCAGTACTTGTTTTGCTTAGGGAAGAGTACTTCTGTTAATATGGCGGATTGTTGTCCAGCCAATAAGCGAGTACCGTAGGTTCACCTTTTTCAATCCATTTGGTTTTCGTTGCAAAGTCGTTATCTAGAATATTACCTATCCCAGTCACACTTTCATTGTAACTGTTCATATGAACACTGTGAGAATCTCGTAATACATAGGTTCATACGGCCCCTAGCCCCGGGTTAAGCGGAATTAGACAAAAGTTACGAAACTTAATGCCACAGATCTTGCACACTACGCTCGTATTTCGCTATCGCCAAATTTGAGAAACTTTTAGTGGAGGCGCTTGATGATATAGCCCTGTTCTATAAGTTTCTGCAATAATATTTTGTTACGTTGATTAGAATCGTCACATTTAACACAGGGTCTTTCGAATGCTACTAGGCGAGATATGTATACGCCATGCAGGTCCCACTGGAATATTACTGTCCGGATAGGGATAGTGCACGATGTCGAAATGGTAATCATCTCTTTTTTGTAAAGTCGACGAGAGAGAAGGCCCGCTTCATTTCTAGAGATCCAGTGAAGGTGCATATGTATATATCTTTCACTGCTTCATTTATATAGTTATTATCAACCGCGACAAGATCGTCTATATATAGCGTTTTGTGAATGAAAAGGAACAGGCTTTGAAAGAATCTGTTTTTGGAAACACTTGCATATAGTCGCATTCATAAAAGAACTGATATAGTTCAGCCAAAGGGGGTGCAAAATTAGTATCCATTGGCATTCCTATATGCTGTTAATATATTGTTTGGCCAAGTGTCCCACATCCAGTTGCGCGCGCATGCGCACCTATCATCTCTGCATACAATAGCCTATGGCGCATGCCTGGGGCAAGGAGACTTATTAGATGAAAGCCCGATCGCAGATATATTACTGTCACAATCCATAAAGCATCCACTGCATACAAGGGATATCATTCATGGGATGTTTCTTTGTTTGAATGCTTGAATTTCTCATTAAAAATATCTATGTGAAATTTGGCAACACAATATATCAACAGCGTATAGGTATTAGTGCGTACTAATTGTGTACCCCTGTTGGCTGACCTATATCTGCTCTCGTATGAATATGACTATATTCAGGCGCTTTCAAAAACCGATCAATTCAAAGCCCGTTCTTCTCATTCACCAAACGTTATATAGACGCTATGGATAATCGCTATATAAATGACGCAGTGAAGGATATATATCCACCTTCACTGGATTTGAAGGAAACATCCTATTTAGACCTACATCTCAATAAAAATGAAGCGGGCATTCTCTCTCGTCGACTTTATGACAAAAGGGATGATTACAATTTCGACATCGTACACTTTCCCTTTCTGGACAGTAATATTCCAGTGGATATGGCGTATACATATTTCGCCAGCAGCATTTGCTAGATCTTGTGTTAAATGTGACGATTTTAATCAACGTCACAAAACATTATTTCAAAAACCTATAAAACAGGGCTATACCACCAAACGCCTCCACTCAAAGTTTCTCAAATTTGGCGATACATATCGCATGCTGATAGCAAAATACGAGCGTAGCGTGCAATATCTATGGCGTTACGTTTCGTAACTTGTGTCTAAGTCCATTTAACCCGTGGCTATGGACCGTACGAAACCATGTACTTCAAGATTCTCATGGTGCTCTTATGAACAGTCACAATCAAAGCGTGACTGAGATACATCATTCTCTAGATGACGACTTTACACCGAATATCACGTGGATTAAGAATGCTGATCAGCGATACGGATTTGATATTTTTAGAACATCATGATGTCTTGCCGGCGTCATTGAAAACTGCTGACCGCTTCTCTCTTGCAGGAAATTAGCCTATGTTTATGTATACTAGGATTGTCTTTTTGAATTTGGTGCTAATGCCGTTATATGAAATATGGAAAAGGTCTTTGGATTATGGACTCACTTATTCTTTAATGGACGACGGCTGAATTATGAATGACGGACCAGACGCTTGATCGGTAACGTGGTGTCCCATTTCGGGATGCCCATGCGCACTCACAATCTCCAAACTACAATATCCTGTGGCACTTGCATGGGTCTGGGAGTCCCGTTGGGTCGACCTCCGATGTTTCTCGCCCCTCTAGGGATCATATTGCGAGAAACCACCCTGTTTCGCTTCCGGTTGCGCATGTGCATCCATAATATCTTACCTACAATACCATATGGCCCATGCATGGGTCCAAGAGCCTCGTTGAACAAAAGAATTCACGGCGCGCGGCTTTTGTGCGCATGAGCCTCGTTCAATCAGCACCGTCCGCTTGTACTGGAAGCGGAGTGGGGTCAGCATGGCACAGCTATTCAACACGGTCATGTACGACGAAGTGACATGAATTTACGGAATTTTCAATAGCAGCAAATGGGCAAGTGGTAGGCCATTTGCTAATATGTCAAGTCTCGCTGATAAGCGGTATCTCATCTTAGCTGAACTATATTTACGGAATTTTCAATCGCAGCAAATGGGCAAGTGGTAGGCCATTTGCTAATATGTCAAGTCTCGCTGATAAGCGGTATCTCATCTTAGCTGAACTATACCCCCATACATGTGTGCCATTTCTGATTTTAAAAGCACTTCTTGCAGTAATATTGCTCAGATAAATTGCAAAGAGAAAAAACGGCCCAAAGTTAATTATATAAGGGGCTGTACATCTCTCTTTTATATTTTAGTTTGCACATATATTCTGTGCGATATATTAACTTAAGAGAGCTGTCGGGTGAGCTGTTAATTCACTTTGCAGAGTAAGTAAATATAAAATTGTTCTCTAATGAATTCTGGAAGCGTGAATAATCTTACCAGCATAAATTAGCTCTGATATATGGCGAAAGCGTTGGAAATGGGACTTTCCACGTGTGTTGGTCTCGATATTGCTGAAACAACTTATGTCTTAGACACCGCAAAACGAAACTAATAAATCAAACGAAATTGAAGGTGGGTGGTGACGATAAACAAATTTTAATTTTATAGCCTAAGCATCACTGGATCCATTGACCATAAACTGGGCCTTATATTATTCAATGTAACTGGAATTACGAACACAACGAACTATTTTCTTTTCGCGGCTTCCTCGGTACTTAGGTTAATTCATGTTGGTGCGTCTGCTTTGTTTTAATGTTTTGAGTTTGTGTGAAGTAACGCAAGTTTAGAAGTTATGGAAAATGGGAGATAACTTTCCAAAAATAAGTTTTCTTCAAATGCTATGCGAGTTATCTCCCTTACTTAGACCAAGTTCGCTCGACAATAAAATTCGGAAACCCTCAAAATCTTCCATTTGAATTTAATCTCGTATATATGTGGGTGGTCTTCGATTTATTCAGGAAAAACAAGCAAGATGGAGGCCGTTCCTCGAATGCCGATGTTATCATTTGAGCTAAAACACAGCCCAGAACCTGTGGAATTCGGGCCGACACTGAAGCAGGTATACTGGAATAATCTAAAAGAAGTCTATGTGCTTCAATATCCTTGTTTTTTATTCAACCTCGGCTCCACATTAATTCAAACAAAGCCACGAATTCGTCACTTCCAAAATCGTCTGCTTGAAAATCTCGAAATCAAATGACAGTGAATCATTCATCTGCATTCTGTCGATATATTTTATGTTTACCCCCCCCCCCCCCCGTTGGAAATGTTTCTTGTTGTTTGAGTGGATATCTAAGCATGATCGCAGCAAGTGGCATGAGTGGAGGGGATTCCTGGGCGGGGGTTTGCTATGGCTATGCCTATGGTCCTGAAAATTGAAAGGAAATACTTTGCACAAATTTAAGCGAGGAAAGAGCGGAGATGGCACTTTTAATTAAATGGTAAGGGGAGTTCCTGTTCCATGTAATAATTTGGGCAGTTGACTAAGGACAGGACAGTTATCGGACATGCATCTCGAGCGCACATGCTGTGCTCGTGATGACAAGGCAATAATATGTCAGAACAAAGGGGAGATCATTTCTAATTGTTATGCAAAATATAGAATTATAGGTAGCCACGAAAGTCGAAAAATTTAAATGTAACATTTTTCTTTTCATCAAAATTCGAAATTTCTCGTGTTGTGGCGGGGTGCGAAATTCGATCTACCACCTTGGCTTCCCGATCTTGCTCTCAAGTAAATACGTATAGAAATTGAACAATGATCATATCATCTTAAACGACAACTCCAACTAACGATTGTCATGCACAAAACTTGAAAATACATTGTACTTCAACATCAAATTCTTGTTCACGATGGGTGTCCGATAACTGGTACTGTCCACGGCGGGAACTGAGCTGAAAAGTCGAGTTAAAAATAGCTCTCGCACGTGCAGAAGGGAGTGACGTCATGGACGAAATTCATAACGGAAGATAGCCGACGAGCTCAGCAATCGTCGTGTCAGTTTTCATGTCATTTCAAGAAGTACTTTTTTATATATTCCAAATAAACCGTCACAAACACACGATACTAGATCGGACACTCGTAGTACATGGGTAAATAAAGTCATTTACGTGTAGGCCTTAATTTTTTTTTCATCTGCCACATGTGGTGTTACATATAAGTTTTACTTTATCCATGGCAATAAAGAATCTATCTATGCTTTTTTTGTGTCTTTTTTTTCATTTGATTTTTGGTGTGATCACATACCTGATGAGAAAATTGCTTCATGAGAGTAGAGACAGACATGTGCCAAGCAGAGTAAAATATTACTACTTGTATGGATCCTGCTTAACAAACTTGTAGTTTACATATAATTTCATTATAAGACAGTTTCAGGACGTTCCTATGGTTCTAGGTGAATAAAAACAAGTAATTGTTAGGTTGCGGGTGAGCTTGCTATTATGGCCAATCTCGATTCCTTGCATGCTCAGGCATTCATGGAATTGAGCAAAATTTTACTGGTGTGAAGAGATGATAACTGCTGATAATTTTTCAAAAATTCAGTCTCGTGGGATAATATTTTTTCTAATAAAATGAAATTCAAAGAAAATACATTTTCGTTTCAATTCTATTGGGGGATTTTAGATTCAAGCTATAGAAATAAAAGGAAAAACCACAATTCTCCTATCATATGATAATGGAATTGTATGATCCATCGTTGATCATCGGAATCATTATCCTGAAACAAGTGACTCTGAAACTATTAATGTCGCTTTCTACATGTACCAAGTTGCGATACAAATGCATGTATTTACCATTACTCAAAGACACTGTCTACAGCAGAACATGTTTTCTCACAAAAATTTCTCAAAACTGAAAGAATGTCCTATCAATATATACACAGACAATTCAGATAAAGATTTTCATAGTTTTCCCGATCAATTTCGATCTATTTTGCAAAACGACCATAATAGAAATGTATGTCACTCTTGGACCCCCTGAAAAATGGGGTTTTTATCTGGGATGCAGGCATGACTTAAATAATCTTTGGACTCAAAAAGCACTCCAAAGCTGCTTTCTGAGTATCAGATTCAGGGCTTCGTGTTCAGCGCGAGTGATAGCTCACCTGCACGCGAACACTCGCGTAAATTCATGTCACGAGAGTAAACTCACGTAAACTGTCACATTTTATATTGTATTATATTGCAATCACTCGCCCGGCTTTTAAATACCCTCTCCTAAATATTTTGACGTGAGCTATTTTTAGCTCGCGCACTAATTCTAAACACGAAGCCCTGAGATTTCTCTCCCGAGTTTCCATCCAAAATTTTACCTATTTGTTTGAAAAAGCATAAAAAGCGATACATGTATGTTTACAACGAGCATATATTGAAGTCAGTTCTGGCTCTTGTTAGGATTGTGATGACTGATCATACTCCCCAATAAGATTTAAGCCAGTTGATCTATTTTTATAGTAGTATTGTATATACTTTTGTCTTTGCTGGACAATTTAAGGTGGGATTTCCAAATGCTCTGGGGTTGTAGTTAGTTTCTTGTGTCTTTTCTAACGGATGTACAAAATAAGCATTTGCATGTGTTTGATGAAGAGAGAGAGAGAGAAAATTAAGGTTTTACGTCGCATTCAGCAATATTTCCTGCTAAAAAGCAAATTTGATAAAAGATGGGATAAAGTGGTCCTTGCCGCAAAAGAGATCCCTTAATAAGCCCATGGGTCTAGTTCCTAAGCCAGTCGGCACCTTAAAATACCATGAAACACTCATGCATAAAATGTCAAGAAAATCAAGAAAATAAGAAAATCCCATCAAAATTGTTTCAATTTATTGATGAGGAAATTCTTAATGCCATTAAAAAGATATTGTTTTTGAAAAAAATTAATGGGGTTAATACAGATTTCCAGCATTAAAGTGCCATTATTTTTTGTGGAATACAAAATACTACCCATTAAATTTATTAATGGCCATTATTTTTGCGATGGATGTCAAATTAAGGGGGTTGTTAAAAGATTAATGACTTTTAAAGCCATTAATTTGTTAACATAATTTTAATGATCATTACTTTTATGACAATTACATGTACAATGATATTTTAATGACAAATTAACGGCTTGGGATTAACAGCATTTTAATTGTTTTTGATGGGTTTAACTGGAATTATACCTATTCAGAGGTATGCAAATAATGGGGTTTTAACCTGAAAAATTAATGGTATTTTAATGACTTTAGTTAACAGCATTTTAATGAAAAGCAGTAGACCAGTAGAAATCTTCCTCACCTGTGACCGAGTCATTCTAATATTTCAACCCCTGCTTGAGGATAGAATTATAATATTGTCTAACATACAGGTAATACTGACTGATCTTTTCACAGATTATACGGGATCGTTACAATGAGGACCCCGCTAATTACAATAAAGCTTGTACAGATCTGGAGCAGTTACGTCAGGTGAGCTTAGATAAATGCCCTACCTGTATTGTCACACCTGGTAACCTGAAATCTGTCTACGATGGATAAACCAGTCTCTCAGTCCCATGGTTGTAAAATTTGCATGAGCCTTTAACCCTTTCACCGATTCACCCCTGGGTCTGGCTTGGTGTACATTTTTACCCCTCAACCTATTAGGCTGCGGGGTCTTGTCGTCGGCATGTACGTCAGGTCGTCCACAATTCTTGTGACCGGCCTAGAAGCCAAACCATTGCTTCTAGAGACTTCAGATTTGGTATACAGGATTGTTGGGTGGTCAACCACAAGCCTATCGAATATGGGTAATTTGTGATGAAATTTGCGGTTTCCATGGCAATGTCACGGAAAATTCGTCGACAATTCTTGTGACCGGTCTAGAAGCCAAACCGTTGCTTCTAGGGACCCGATTGGTTAGAAACTTTGGCGACCATCTTTAATTTATGCGAAACCGTCACAGCTTTCTCGTTACCAAGATATCTTTAGAACGACTTACCCTAGGCACACCAAACTTGCCGTGCACATCCATATGCTCGTGACCCAGAACCCTATTGAATCTGGACCCGATTGGGTGGAAAACTTTGGCGGCCATCTTTAATTTATGCGAAACCATGAATCTTGTGTATCTCGGAAACCATTTTGCTGTTCAGTGTGAAACTTGGTATAGATTATTGATACATCAAGAAACTTTAAAGGAATGACCAAACCAGTTTCCCTGATTGGGTGAAGGCCTTGGCGGTCATCTTTAATTTATGCAGAATCTTCAATGATGTATTTCTCTGATACCATTGAAGTGTTCTATACGAAACTTGGTATACAGCATCGATGTATCAAGAGACTTACAATGAATAACCACATCAGTTCTTCTGAAAGGCGGGAAGGATGGCCGGCCATTTTTAATTTATGCAAAATCATTAATGATCTCTATCTCTGATACCGTTAAAGTGCTCGGTGTAAAATTTGGTAAACATCATTGATGCATCAAGAGACTTATGATGAATGACAGAACTGGTTTCTCTGATTGGGTGGAAATCTTGGCGGCCATCTTTAATTTATGCAAAATTTTAATGATGTTTATCTCTGATACCATTTAAGTGTTCTATATGAAACTTGGTATACAGTATCGATGTATCAAAAGACTTGCAATGAATAATCACATCAGTTCCTCTGAATGACGGGAAGGATAGGCAGCCATCTTTAATTTATGCAAAATCATTAATGATCTCTATCTCTGATACCATTCAAGTGCTCGATGTAAAATTTGATATACATCATCATTGCATCAAGAGACTTACGATGAATGACAGAACTGGTTTCTGCGGAAATCTTGGCGACCATTTTAATTTATGCAAAATCATTAATGATCTATATCTGATACAATTTTAGTGCTTCATATGAAACTATAAATCATCAATACATCAAGAAACTTACAATTAATGACAACCAATTTCTCTGATTAGGTGAAAAACTTGATTGCCATCTTTAATTTATGCAAAATCTATACCTATGGTACTGTTCAAGTGTTTCATGCAAGACTTTGTATACATCATCAATACATCAAGAGACTAAAAATGAATGACTAAACCGTTTTCTCTGATTGGATGGAAACCTTGGCAGCAGTTTTCAATTTATGTAAAATCATTGATGATATACATGTATATATCCGTTGATACTGTTCAAGTGTTCAGTATGATGCTTGGTATACATCATAGATAGATCAAGAGACAAGTAATGACTGCCGGTATCTCTGATTGGACAGAAAACTTTGCGGCCATTTCTGATTGCAAGTTTTTTGATAATCTGTATATTTGTCACTTGACTGCTTGATGTTCCTGATCTTTTCAAAGTAGTATGGTTCAAATTTAATGGATTGTGAATGGCTGGCACCCAGAGCCGAGGGGTTTTAGATGCGCAGCTCCGTATTCCTATCAAAAACTCTGTATTACTTGGCTCCCACTGAAAATCGGAAGACTTTTATTATTGTTCAGATTATTATTAGGGTTCAAAGCAAGAATGGCTTGAAGCCTTTTGTTTTTGTTCAGAATATTTTTGTTCTTCCGCCATATTTTTCGCACGTGATATGTCAAATTATTTATTATAGTTCTCCAATGCATCCAACATCCCACACTGAATTTATCATATTTTAATCTTTTACAAGCCACTGCTAAAGCATCTTCTGCATTCAACCAAATCTTTCAGGCTTTTATATATGCATTTTTCATTCATTGTGTACCAATATACACTGACTAAAACTGTCTGGCTGAGGGGTTGTTGCACCTTTTAGGTGCTGCCTCATGTTCAACAGGGAATGATCGATGAAAAGGTTAACTTCATCACCGAACATTCTCTGTTGAAAAATGTACACCTATAGCCATTAATCACTCTCCTAGATTTTAAAATGTAAACTGTACCAGAATTGGACTACGAAAGTGCTTAGAATAGGTAAACTTGTGTTTCTGACATGTCTATAAGTTTATATTCATCCATGTTAGATCATATAATATGCAGATTATACTTGATGAATTACCAATAACCATGGTATTGCCATTTCAGAATTCAGTACAGGTGACACATGATTTCATGGGATGCAGCACCCTCAAGAAATACTACGCACAACTCCAGTTCTTACAGAGTCGATTTCCACTCCACGAAGTTGCAGAGCCCACGATAGTTTTCACATGGTAAGAGCTACATGTACTTGCGCACTAGCATGTAACATATCAGGGTGGTACTAAGCTAGAAACCTGGGACAGAGAATTCTTATGAAAAATAGTAAATCTTTTTCTGCTTTCGAAATCTCACATCTGTGTCAGAGGCTCCCAGGGATGGACCTGGGGTGTCGTCGTGCAGAATAGGTCTCGGCTCCTCAGACAGCTTGTCGTTGGAGGTGACTAACTTGGGCACCCGTGGGTCTCAGGTGTGAAAAGGAATAGGACCTCACCCGTGGGATCTCGGGTGTTAAAAGGAATAGGACCCTACCCGAGTGGTTTCTGGGTGTGAAAAGGAATAGGAACCAACGTCATGATATGACTGAAATAGTGTTGAAAGTGACGTTAAATCATATTCATTCACTCACTCACTCAAAATCTCACATGAAAACTTTATTTATTCTCCAGGGAAGATGTCCAGTCCGGTCGAGAGTACAGCCAAAGTGACATCAAGTTTGAGCAGGCCTCTATACTGTATAACATTGGAGCTCTTCACTCCGTACTTGGAGCCATGGATACTAGACAAAATCCTGAGGTACTTGCGTAACTAATACTCCAATATGTGATCTACATGGTATCTTGGAATTTCTTCTGAAACCAGATATTTTTATTGATCTGTAAAGGTAAATATTGAACGCATTTGATCGGTCAAACTGGCTTTCGAACATGACGGATAGAAATTTTCAGCCAATAATTTTGATTCAAGTTGAATGATGGTTGTTCAATTAGGTAACACTTTTGAATAAATTTATCATTGTTATAACGTTTGTATACCCTTTATCCACTAGGCCTATCCATTGTTTAAAAATAGAAAAACAACAGTGTTTCTCGGTACATTAATTAATTGAGTCGAGATGGGTGGCTCTTTAGCACTACAAAGGCCTAAATAATAGAAATTTATGCAAAAGACTAATCCTTTGTGGACAGTAGTCACACAGCAGCATATTGCATGAGTTTATTGCAGTCTATCAACATGGAATTGTTCAGTGAAATATTTATTGTGAAGAAAACTTTCATTGTACATTTGCTTTATCAGTTCATATATACAGATCTGATTATCAGTCCAGACATATGAATTTGAGTTATACTACTGTTTTTAGTAACAAGCGGCCAGATATATACCATACTACTAACAATAACTACTAACAAACACAATCTATTGTACTTCTATGCTTCAGGATTCTAACTCAAGAGAAACAGATGAACCAATCGGATGAACTCAGAATTATGAATTTTACTGATATTTTATCTCTCCTCAGGGCATGAAGGTCTCGTGTACACATTTCCAGTGTGCAGCCTGGTCATTCCAACATCTACGGGATCATTTTGGCAGTTCTGGGATGAGTCCGGATATGGCCCATGAAATCCTCTCATTTCAAATCGACCTTATGTTGGTCAGTGTACAATCCTAACTGTTAGCTCGTCAGTTCAGGTTTCCCATTTGGGATATATTTATCTTATATTATTCTATACAATACAGGCCACACACAACTTGATGCATCATGTTTTCTATGTTGGTTTTGTTTCTGTCATGAGCTATTGGGAAAACAATACCAGAGATAAAAAATCACATTGCATTTATGAAATGTTGAAACAGAAATGGAAAAAAAAAAACCACATTGTGACCATCAAAACAAAAACTTTTAGCTCTAAAACAAAGCATGTCATTGATACTAGCAGGCTGAATAACTAGACAAAACTGCCAACTCTTTACCCGCAGTTAAAATGCTGATCGAATGTGTGCCTTCCAAAATGGAAGTGGAACTTTCCTGCATGGGGGTAAATAAATGCCACTCTGAAAGTCAAATGCCAAATTGAGGTGATCATGAATTGCTGAAATGCAGTAATTGAACTTTGAACCCATTCTTGGCAAGTTGTGTAAGCTTCAATCTGATTAAAACTCAGACTTAATAACTGCTCCTCTGTCAGACATGTCGCCAATTTATATCTGGGACAGTCTGTATCTTAAATCTGTCATGCATGTCGGACTGGCGACCAATCACAGTCCAACTTCAACGGGCGAATAGGTGCCTAACCGAGCGAATAATAATCTTTGGTGCACTTCATTAGCCACCTGGGTTGGATTTTTCTTTGCCTCGTTCACTACAGAAATAATCGGATAGGCACCTATTCGCCTGTTGAAGTTGGACTGTGATTGGTCGCCAGCCTGACATGCGCGACAGATTTAAGATACAGACTGTCCCAGATCTTAATTAGCTACATGTCCGATAGAGGAGAGGTTATTAAGTCTGAGGTTTAATCAGATTGTGGTGTATATGTACCAGTTAACAAAAGGAATGGTAATCCCTCCAGGGGTTTTTCTAGACAGTTTTTCATCGTGGTATTCCCGATGAAAACGAATTTGAATTGAGTTTTTGCGATTTTTTCAAAATTGAGTTTTGGGCTAGAAATTCAGTTTTCTGGTTTTTTTGGGGAAGTGCGCGCCGTAGGCGCGGAAAAAAATTGAGTTTTTTCATAAAAGATTGAGTTTATGTAAGACCGGGCCGAACAAAAATGCCCTGATCACGGGAAAGTTATCGGAGCCGAAAGTTCACAACACAAGGTTGTTGTTGTTGTTCGTGTCACCTTCGTCTCTATGCCAATAAATGTCCGTAGGAGAGCCACTCTTCATGTCATCTCTGCTACTTCCCGGTTTTTTCGTATGTTTGTTTAGCCACAGACACCGCGTCTCGTCTGGGATATCCAGTGAAAATGAAACCCACTCAAGCTTTCGCGCATTCTCAAAGAGAGCCGTGTCTACCCGCGGGAGACCAAAGCGACTCTCATGTAAACTGGTGACATTTTTGAATCTCCAATCTCAAAGCGAGGCAGCATGACATCATTCTCAAAGCGAGCCGTGTCTACCCGCGAACTACTTCCTGTATTAGATAACTCGCTTTCACGGCCAAGTATACATACCGACAATAATTTGTTCGCGATTGATATGCTCCGAAACGGAAAGAGTCATTTCCCAATTATATAGCCCACGTTATGTTTAGCAATTCGCTTCTAACTCGGCGGAGTCAGCAGGTCAGTGACAAGCCAGATAATCATACGCCGCCTGCTCACCCCCCAAATTTTGGGGGGATGGCTCCCATTTACGCGTGAGACTCTTTCTCGCAGTAGGGAGTCTCGCGAGACGAGAATGGCTTTCGCGGAGATTATTTTTCTTGACGTTGACTGCAGCGCCCCTTCAATGTCGTAATATCATCCGATACGTTTTACGTTATTAAATCTTATGACAAGGGAGGCAATTCAGCGCCATTTTCTTCAGCTCAACACGTGGGACACGCTTGACAGTCGTAAGCGAGAAAATCTCAACAAGAACACAAACTACAAAAAATATATTTGTCATACTTTTCAACTTCTTTGATCTGATGGAATTTTGTTTGAACGCGTATAATATCTGCCTCACGTCGAAGTGAAGTGCCTCGCCCTGTGTTTTGTGGTGGAAAACAAGCAACATGCAACCTCTGCCCTGGCCTTGTTGTTACGGTAAATTGAGAGGTTTTCGTTTAAGACTCCAAAACTAACGAATAAATTATTGTAATACACGAATGCTTGAGAGCAACTTCTGTTAAAATCGTTCATCATGCTTTTATTTCTGCCGCGAAATTAACGCATTATTGCTCCTTCTGTGACAGTCACCTGTTGTTCTGCCATAATGAAGTCAGTTTGGAAGTACTGACAAATAAACACAACGGCATATTGGAAGGTGCGAATAAATGTTATAAATTCAATGCACTTATAATGGAAAACAAACTCTTGGTTCTGTGGTGTGTCAGTTCAATTCATGTTACAAAATTCGCAGGGCTAAAATGAAAGGGTGGGGGGGGCTGAGGGGAGATCATGAGATGTATGTGATCGCAGTGCTCCATCACCATTCAACGGAGGTCGTTCAATGAAAACAATGACCTTGGCTTAGGGGTAAAATAATAAAAATAAAACAAGAGCAAGTTGTATCATTTTTTCGATGAAAAAGGCAAAAAAATGAGTTTTATCATTTTTTTGATGAAAAAGGCAAAAAAATTGAGTTTCATCAATTTTTAGATGAAAAAGTAAAAAAATTGAGTTTAGTGACATTAATATGCGCGCCAACGGCGCGCAAAAAAATTGAGTTTTACAATATTTGAAATTGAGTAGATGAAAAATTTTGTCTAAAAAAACCCCTGTCCCTCTAATAATTCAATCACAGGAAGTGAAATTTTGCACTACAAAGTCAGGGGGTGATCAAATGTATTAGAACAGGAAGTTGACAAAATTGTTCAAAATCATGCAGCCACCCTATTTCTTCTAATTATTCAGGCAAAACTGAACTTCAGGCTGCAGTGGAGTGAAATTCTGCTAACATTTTACAGATTTTACAAGCTATCTTTCAGGCATGGGAATTTTCCTTCAATAGACTGATTTCAGACTTTTTCATCAAAAATTTGAAAAAAATAAAAAGTTGTTAGTTCTGTTTGAAATGCCCAAAAATACCATATTCCTGGTAGGGGGTGGACTAATTCAGACTTTTTGAAGTAGATTTCAGACTTTTTCAGTGGGAACAATTCCCATGCCTGATCTTTTCAGTTCTTGGGATAAATAACATACATGTATCTATGCAACAGTATTTAGCCTCAGTTGACATAAAGATGGATTTTTTTCTGCTTCCAAGTCTAAAAATGCTGTTCGAAAGAAGAAATAGGGTATTCCATTATTTCTTCATTATTTCAATGATTTTAGAGGGTGATCAAATTTATTAGAACAGCTGATGCAATTTTGTACCTAATATTGGGGCAGATTGAATTTGTGGATTGAATTAGAGGGATTACCGTAGGATTTGACTCTCACTCCCCAAAAATATATCTACCTGTATGCTTTTCAAGTTTCTTGTTTCAACGTGAACTGATTTCATCATGTCTATCAGTTTAAATCGTCGAAGAAGTTTATATTAGAAGTAGTTCTGAGCTCTCTTTCACAATTTCTTCTCAAAGTATAAATCTTCACAACATATTCAATTCAAATTCGAGTATTGTTTCTGCTGTGGCCGGCTGGGAATCCAGTGAGCAATAAACTTGAGGAATAACGTCATATTTTAGTATTTGACGTTGTTAAAGGTGAACTGCAAAGTTTTTAATTTTATCTAAATTGTTGCCTATATAGATCTTGTCTAATGTGACATAACTTTTATACGTTTTTGGGGCAAATATAGTTCGCAAAATTGTACTAATAACTATTTAAGTTATCCTGTTATAAATCCGTCTTGAAAACTTCCATCGCTTGTCTCTCTTGGTTTGTAGAACGTTATGACGTCATAGTGGTCCCCTTCATTCAAGTTTTATTCAAATGTGACGTCATGCTATGTCGGATGAATGAACGAGGGCCACTATAACGTCATGACGTTCCAAAAACAACGGGAGGCAAGTGATGACGTTTTTAAAAGTTCTGGCTCTCGGTATAAGTTTTGACTTCGCATATACCCAAAATAAAACAATAACCCACAGAACTATTACCACACATAATTCTAACAACTATAGAAGTTCTTGTTTTATGACATTTTAACAGAACATTGGAAAGCTTTTCAGTTCACCTTTAATGCTGGCTTAGTTTGACACAAATTGAGCTTTACCGATGACGCCTGATGTAAGCAGAATCAGTGAATCAGGTATTTGCAACTAAAACCAGCATTAACATTCGCAAATACAAAAATACCACATGGTTATTCCCATTCTAATTCCACTTCCTTTCCAACAAGATTTAACAATATTACTTTCATTAGCACATAAACAATCCAAGATTGCTCAGTTGTATTAATTACTCAAAGCTGTCTTGGTCCCCAGGTGTTCATAAAACAGATGACCAAAAGCGATCGCATAGCAGGTTGAATCAATTTGTGGCCATTCATGCAAATTTGACTGTTAAAAATATTTTCAGTTGATTAGTCAGATATGGATTAAATCGGCTGGCATTAGAAAAATTGTACTTTTACTGAATATTTTCAGTATTTCTCTGATAAATAGTTCCTTTATCAACAATAAAAACATCCTTTATCATGCTGATAGCCTAATTACATGTACCTATTTTACATTATCTAATTTAATTTCCAGGCCCAAGCACAAGAATGTATCTTAGAAAAGTCCATGACAGACAACAGGAAAAGTAGTATTACAGCCAAAGTGGCGGTACAGATTGTGGAATTTTACAGGCAAGCCCTGAGAAACTTAGACAGCACAAACTCGGAAGGTCTCATAAGCAGCAGAAGATATAAGGTATATTATGACATTTCAATCTAATTTTGATTTGAAGAAAATGGAAAAAAGTACTCGAGAGTCTTTTAAAAAAGATTGAAATATTTTTGAATAGATCTGTATTCCTATACAGGCCTGGCCATATGAGGCAAGCGATCACTCGTGCTCGCACCCACACACGCCCAAGTCATTTCAGGCGACTGATTTATAACTCGTCCAAAATATATCCCAAAACTAAGAAAATTGAGTTCAAGTTTTCGTTTATCACGGCCAATTCGACCACTCATAATTGTATCACTGGAGCCCGCTTCCACTTTCAATACCAAGCAGGAAGTGCGATATCGGGTCATGCCCATAGCTGTCTTCTCGCGATATTCTATGGGATTTCAGCCATTGCTATGACTACGTGACTTTGAGGCACCATGATGGCGTGAGGACAGGAGAAGATGTTTCTGCATCGTCCATTAATTTTAATTTTATTCGCCATGGCTGCATCTATCGAACATGTCGAAGCTAAGGGAGGCGAGGTCGAACTGAAGACTTTCTTAAACTGGGGACCTGCGGTATCCAACATTGGATATAAATTCATTTGCTCTCCCAACTGCCTTTAGGTGAGCTATTTTAAGGTGAGCGATTTGCTCGCCTCAGGGGATCCAGGAGACTGTTTTATCACTCCTTCAAATTTTCCTCACCAGGCCTGCTATACATGTATCTAGATTTGAAATTTGAAATGTTGTAGTTCAGTTATTCCCAGCTAGATTAGGAAGTATTAAAGAAAATTCTAGCTTGTATTCATAGCTGAATTTGAAATTCAAGCCTGTTCTAGTTCAGATGCTAAGCTGAATTTGAAATTTTGAGAAATGTTCTACATGTATTTACCTTTGTATTCTTATGTAGAGTTGAAAATATGTGGTAAAATTGAAAACCGTGTTTAAACTGTTATTCCCAGCTAGGGTTGGAAGTGAAGACACATCCAGTGTGTATATCATATTTAGATACCCCAAGCTAAATACTGAAATTGGAGAATAGTCTCCCAGTTCATATTCTTAGAAAGATTGAAACCTGGAAGGTGAAATGTCTTTTGTTCCCTTTTCAATGTTTTATTTTTTTTTTTTTTGCACCTTTTTACCAGGACTGGAAGAGACGGATAGAAATAAAAATATTATTCTATCAGATGATCATGTTCTTCTACCTGGGCAACCAAGCTGAGGATCAACAGAAGCATGGAGAGCGACTGGCGTATTTCTCTGCTGCCAATGAGAAACTGTCACAGGCCAGTAAATTGGCTAAGGTATGTCACAATAAAATTTAAACTCAGTATGAATTAATTCACATATTCTCACACATGTATTCATCTTTCTTTGAAAATTACACTCACAAATCTTAATAAAGACCTGGGATGTCTGTTATATCTGCAGATCTGTGTTCGGTACAGCTACTAAATTTTGGAAAGTTTTATCCAGCTGTGTTCTAGATGCCTACATAAAGGTACAAACAGCAGTGAATTTGGCCCTTTATCCAGTCTGTCAAGAATATCTTGTCCATGTATCGGTTGCTATATGATGGACAACATTATGGACAACCCAAAATTATATAGGACATGCTTAGTATATGGCAGATGTGCATGGTACAGTTCTTTTCACATCCTAATCATTTGTGCCACATTTATTGTACCTTACGGCCAGAGCGGACTGTCAATGCTTTTGTGTCCGCGACGGTACCGTTTTCGTGAAGACGTCACCACTATGGTACCATACTGCTCTGAAAACAGTGTTTTCACTGATGGGGAACTTACGTTTGTATGGCTGCCAATATATATTGCATTCTGGTAGGGGTTAGTACTTCAGGAACAACTTCGAAACTATTTACTTCATGCTCAGTACTTTGCAGATGTGCACTAACTGTCCAAAGTCATAGTTATTGTTGTTTTTCCTCGACCTCTACATGAATACATACTTGCCCGGGTCGTAAGCCTGTATCAGAATGTTTTGAACTTACTTGGTACATGCTAGTTCCTCTGTGAAAGCTGATTTCCAATGTTTAAAAGCCTTATCTTTCGTTCAACTGTTCATACATGTACAAATAATATTTCTGAGGCTGAGAGATCAATGCACCTTTTCTAAGGTGGTACCTCATCATGTTAACATTGGACAAACAGTATCATTGCTGAAAAACAAAGAGTTAACATAGGAAATTAAGTGTTAACTGCTCTATTTTTTCTAATAATTTCTGTATATGAATTTGGGACTTTAAATAGAATAAAGTGTTAGGGGAAGAAATTGTTATGAGTAAGGATCAGTCGGGTAAACTACACTGTGAGGTAAACTTATTCAAGACCACAGGAAGATTTCAACATGGAATAAGAGTTCATATTTGCTGTGTTGAATTATTAGTAATGTGTACAAAGTTTTCTTTAAGACTCTTTTGCAGACACAAGTAGTAGTGGGAATGATGTTTCTGGTGTACATGTTTGGAAAAATGATTTTCTTTCTGTTTTCAGAACGAAGTACCTGAAATTCATGAATCTCTTCGTTTCACTTCAGATGTAGTTGGTGGAAAGTGAGTAAAATCATAATCCGAGTTCGTCAGTTTTTAGTTCATGTTTCAATTACAAATTGTCGTGATTAGTATAGTGACTGGCTGATGCATGTACAGGGTGTTCCAGAAGTCTTGGTCACATTTTGACATTGAATATGTTGAAAACTATTGAGGATATACAAATGCATATGGCAACATCATTAGCATTACACAAAACTTAATGACTTTCATTTTCAAATGGTACCAGTTTCATCTTACTACCATTCATGGCTCAGCAGATACGAGGATTTGAAATGTGACCAAGACTTCTGGAACACCCTGTATATTCCAGTGGTCATTGTATGTGTGTCCAGAATCTGACACAAAGCCAATGTGATGCTATGTATTTCTCAGTCTTCAAAGTTTGTAATATTTCTGCATGATCCATGCGGTATGTATACCATCATAGTGTTAGCCAGAGAGGGGTCCATATATATCATGATTTTAACAGGTCTTACCCTCCAGTGAGAAAAGAGTTTACACCAGTGAAATGTCAAGGTGCCTGTGTTGGTTGTAACATGTTAGAGAAAACCACCTCTCTAAAATAGAGGTAAAAAAGGTCGTTTTTGTCGAATAAATTCAATGATGTATCGAAGATAGAAACATGCGCCATAGGCGACCATGGATATATTTATCCGCATGAGATAGTCAAGCAAAAACGACCTTTTTTACCTCCGTTTTAGAGAGGTGGTTCTCTCTAACCTGTTGTACGGTAATTCCCCTAATAAATCGATCACCAGAAGTGCAGCAAAACTGGCTTATATCTGGCAATATTCTTCATGGCACCAGTTACAAAGTGTCACATTTTGTAATTATATGACATTTCTTTAATTTGAATGAAGAATGGGAATGTTACTTTTTCTCTGTGTTTGAATAACAGAGTAGAAAAGTGAACTTCCTGTGATTGAATTATTAGGGGAACTACCGTAACAGACATGTACAGGAGGACCGCTTTCCTGTTTACCAGCTTCCAATCCCCAACATATATAATCACTAGTTGATTTGGAGAGGTACTTCAATATTTTGCAAATTATATCTTGCATCTGTTAAACTTTGGCAAGTCGTCAGAGTACCGTACGCTGAAGTAAATCAAGCATCTAATGGGAAATAATGTTCACAATTTAAACAACAACAGTGGGTTCACTGAGGCCTTACAATTCTGGCTGTCATGTGATATTTTGATATATGATTTTGAATAATCCGAACATATGCAGTGATACTAGCCCAAGCAATGATGACACAGAAATAAAAATTTTATCCTCTTTGTACTTCAGGTACAACTCTGCCAAGAAGGACAATGATTTTGTGTACCATGAGAAAGTCCCCAGTTTGGATAGCTTACCAGAAATTAAAGGTCGGTCTGTTTCACACTTCCTTCTTCAACTAGAATAATGAACAGTACACATTTTCTACAATAAAGCTCAAGGTTCAAATTTTATTCTTCAGTAGGCCTGATGAATCAGATGAAAAACTTTTGATTGAGTAATCAAATTGCATGTTTCTCACAATACAATAAAATTCATGAAATGGATTATTGGACTTTTTCATATTTCTAGCAAAATGACTTTCTATGATTTTCATCATCCGATCATTCATATGTCATGATTAGATGGTGACATAAGTCCATGACTAGATACCACATCAGGTTTGCTCAATTGAATTGTAATGAATAAACGTAGAAAAAGGATTTATATATTTTCTGACAGCAGTTAATTTAGGCAGTTAGAATTTTGTGATAATTTTGATATTCTGATAACCACAATGTGAATTATTGTTCCTCGCTAATAACTTCTAAAATTTCAGATTCTTACAATAGAGTATTGAAAACAATTTTTATTTCATGTTGGATTTGATCAGATAGTTCAATAATCGGTGTATATCTGCAAAGGTCATCCCTTCAACTAAAGCATGGATAACTTTAAAATGGAGGAAATGAAGCATGCTCTTTCGGTTTGCATACAATATTGTGAGATTTTGGAAGTTCATATATGTTTCATGAGAAATTGAGAAATTGTTAGAAAGAAAATTGCAGGGCTTCGTGTTTAGAATTAGTGCAGGAGCTGAAAATAGCTCACGTCAAAATGTTTGGGAGAGGGTATTTGAAAGTCAGGCGAGTGGTTGCAATAGAATACAACATAAAATGTGACAGTTTACTGAGCTATAAATCACTCTCGTGACACAAATTTAGGGGAGTGTTTGCATGCAGGTGAGCTATCACTCGCGCTAAAAACGAAGCCCTGAAATTGTGAAGACTAAATTTTTACAAACTGCAATTAAATTCAAATAATTCAGATGCGGTCATCAGAATTAACAAAATTTTAATTACCAGAAATGAATAGCTTTCAGAAAATATATGATCTTGAAACCTTAACACTTGTGAAATGTGACAAAGAAATGTAATATATATTCAGTGTGATTGAAAGTTATTAATTTGAAAACAAAATAATTAATTTAAATCTTTCACCATTTCCCAGGTGCCTCGTTAGTTAAAGGTATTCCGTTTAACCCCAATGACCCTGAGGTGTCTGGTGTGGACATATTCCACAAGTTAGTACCAATGGAAGCACACGAGTCTTCATCTCTGTACAGGTGAGAAATGAAGGGATAAATATGAATGTCTGTGCCCACAGACAACAAGTTACACTGCAGGGTAGACAATAGAAAAAAAAAAAAAAAGTGTCAAAATTTAGATGTTGGTTTTGCTGGTGCTCTATTTCAGGCACGTTTTCAGTGTGCTAAAACGGAAGTAATTGAATTTCTGTTAAAGTTGTTTGGAGAATTTTTTAATGCATTTAGCATCAAGTTCTGTGGTTCTATAGCCCGTACTGTAGCTGTCCTGATCTGCTGGTCACTTTAATGAGTGTCTTCTGGAGTAACCCAAAATGAGGAATTTGCAGAAAAATTCAAGTTAAGCCTTGGACAATGACATCTTGCCTCATTGGCAGCAGACTGTGCACCAATATGTGGCTGGCCGCATGAGCTCCGGTTCGTTAATCGGGGTGCTGTGCTATCTCTAACTCCGAAAATATTTTTATCTGGACTATTTTCGATGTGAAGTTGCCAAAATTATCATAAGTGAGAGAGAGAGAATTTAGGTTTAACGTCATCTTGAATGTAAGCTTGTTGGTCCTTTCTTGGAATAGTAGGAATATTTTAACCATATTATCATATTTACACCAGTTATCAATAGTTTAAAAAACCCGCCCCAGCTTAAAGAAATAGGGGAGAGATCATGAGAACGAACTGGAGCTAACGCGGTGACCTGTGTGCCAGTGCCACTAACTTAATGTGGAAAATGCAGATTAGATTCAATGTAGCCTCTAACATGAGAAACCATATAATCTTGATGCACATGTATACTGCAGATGGCTTGCCATTATTCCAATCAAATGTGTGCCACAATACTCAAAAAACAACTGTGTTTTTACAAATCTTTTGATTTTCCCAATTTCTCCTTGATATTAGTATATTACAAAATTGCTTTCTGCTGACAAATGTAAATCTTGTAGAGACCTGTCTTTGAAAATAATACAGATCAGATCAGATGTTGTCCAATACGGAAATCTCCAAACTGTAACGGTAAGAGTATTTGCTCCTGTCCGCCAGTTGGCGTTTGAGTCGGGTAGGACAAAATCTTATACAATGTATCGCTCTTGTAGCAACGTTGTATTGTGACGTCATGCGACAATCGGATATGACGACAGCGTCATGACGTAAAACAAAGGGCATTACACTTTATATAATGACGTCGTTGGCGTTACAATAGAAAATGTCGTCTTGAACGTGGATATGTGCAAATACAAAATATTACATTGACAAGGGTGATCTGTCATGCCACTCAGCTCAATTTTGAAGTTCTTGGAAATGCCGTTTGCTCAATTTATTGCAGTCCACATTTTGTCCCCCCTTACTCGAGCGCCTACTAGCGGGCAAGGGCAAATTACGGAGACTTCGCTATTAGTTTTAATAACAGCAATATTGATCTTTTACAGTGAAGAGAAAGCGGTTTTACTGAGAAAAGTTGGCGGAGAGGTAGAAGAAAAGGACCAGGAATTGGCGTAAGTCTACTACCTAACTTGATTTAGCATACTAGTGTTATAAGTATGAAAGGGAAAGTTTTTTCATCATTTTCTGGGCAATCTGGCCATGCCATTGGTCACATGAAGCACATAACTGTCACTTCATGTATGGAAAGTTCCACTGTTTTAACCATCTCAAACTTGAGAATTGAAAAACCCTTGCAGTTCATCTTTAAGATGAATGTTTCGTGAAGGTACTGTGAGATATGTTCTAGTAGAATTTCTGTTCTGTTTCAGCGAGTTCTTGTCATCTCTACAGCTGAATCAATCAAAACTGACAGCCGAACCGGAAAGATTGCCTCAGTCTCTACTGGAGAAGTGTGCCGCTATCAGCGTGCGGCCAAATGCGATCAAGGATTTGGTAGACTCCATGGGAGGTCAGAATCAGCTGTCATGATCATGGGCCTTTTTTGAAAGGGGGGGGGGGACTCTTTACGATGCTTACTAATCAGATAATCCAGTGCTATGCTGTCTAACTTGGGAAAATCATATATAGTTGGGCACTGAGAGGGGGTCAATTGCACCCCCCTCCTCCCAACCAAATGCGATCAAAGATTTGATAGATTCCATGGGAGGTCAGAATCCGCCATCTTGATCATGGAAATTGCCAGGATTTCTTGGGGGGGTGTTTCCTATGCCTAATTATTAGATACATGTAGCCCAGTAGAGTGCAGATCCTGCTATTGTATCCTTACCCTATTTCTTCTAATTTATCGAACAGCATTTTTGGACTTCGAAGCAGAAAAAAAACATTTTTATGTCAACTGAGGCTGAATACTGTGGGATGGATACGTTATTTATGCTGAAAATTGAAAATATAGCCAGTGAAATTTGTAGAATGTTAGCAGAATTTCTCTCCACAGATGATTGAAGTTTAGTTTTTTCGTCTGAATAATTAATAGAAGAAATAGGGTGAGTCACTTTAATTTGAGAAAAGTACTCTTCTTGTGATTGAATGTTAAGAGTTTTCACCTTGTAATTCCCCCTCCAATAATTCAATCACAGGAAGTGAACTTTTCCACTATAAAATCAAGGGGTGATCAAATTTGTTAGAACAGGAAGTTGACAAAATGGTTCGAAATCGTACAGATAATGCATTATTTCTTCGTCATTTCAATGATTTTAGAGGGTGCTCAAATTTATTAGAACAATTGATTGAATTTTGTCCAGAGAATTGGGAGTTCTCAAATTTTTATAGAGGGATTGAATTATTAGAGGGATTACTGTACAAATGTTTTGCCTAGAATAACTAAACATATACTTTCTAATTTGGCTAGAACTTGCCTTGAGATTCCTTACAGCTGTCTTTTATTTTATTTCTTTTAAATTAGGGTCTGACCCAGAATTTGGGCAGCAGCTGATTCTGTATTCAATAGAATAATTTATAGAAATTATTTTTTTAAGGATTTATTTTTTATGTAGTATTTATTTCTCTGAACATTTCCCTTCCAGCCGTATCGGGACTATCCACAGAGGTAGAGTTGGGAATTCAAGAAATCAAGGACATGCTAGATCAGGAGGATAAAGAGGAGGAAGAGTTCCAGGTAACCATTACCATGGCAACTGTTACCATGGATACCTATCTCTTGAAAGAAAGAGAGCCCTCTATGTGCTCTTACAGTTTTCCTCTGATTGCTGAAATAATTGCCAAATATAATTGGGATGTATAGTGCATTCTAGGCAGCCAAGATAAAATGTTCCTTTTCCGTTACAGAAAACATTTGGGAAGCGATCAACGACCATCATTCTCCCTGAAATTCGTAAGGAGGGTGATATCTGCTATGAGCAGCACAAGAGAGGCAGTCAGTCAAATATGGAACTCCATAAAGCCATGAACACGCACACTTCCAACTTGAAACTGATCAGCGGGCCACTGGAGGAGCTACAGAAGTCTTTGCCTTCTACAGAACTGACAAAAAGTGAGTACAGCAAAGGACCAATGTAGTACACATGTATTAGTTTCCTCAGTATAACTCCTACCCTGTTCGAGCCACTGAAAACAAGAACAAATTTTTTTCAGTTTCCACTTCGAAGATGAACCACTGATAGGGTTTTCTCCTCTAAGACCTATTTTCTGTTTTCAGCAGTCTTTGTACAGTTAAAAGAAGTATGCCAAATTGCAAAAAGCATGAATTTCTCATACCAACATGCATATTAATTCATGATATGAGGTGTGTGATGAATTCTGCTTTAGTTCCTTAAGATTGTATAAGATTAGTAAACTTGAAGGTACAGTGAGGTTAAATAAAATGAATCCCTCATTTCACAGGGAAGGTTGTATATATGTGATGGCATCTACAGTTGCAATTTTTGTGAATTTATATACCAGGTTGAGACGATGTTTTGCATACCAAAATGACTTCTAAGTCGAAGACCATGTTCACGATGACCCCAAAATCAGGAAATGATTAAAACTTCAAAAAAAATTGTTAGCGGATACATTAGGGAGAATAGACTTTTCACTGTGACCCCAAAAGCAGAAAATCATTCAGGGTCTACAGGCCGATTTACATACCATTTACCATCGCCCAAATTATCAGGTCCTAGAGCAAAAAAGCCCAAATTGGAGGACGTAAAAAAAAGTTATTGGTACCTAACAAAAGAAAATAAAACCAGACGAAGCTATTTTTGACGATATCTAGCCGTATTTTTTTGCTGATCAACCGTTGAATGCTGGAATGTTTTGTACATGTATTACCGTCTCGCGTCAAGCAAATGCATGTTGTTGTTGTTGAATTCAGTGGATATCCCCACTTTTAACGTGTTGCATGTACCTCGTTCTCATGAGCATTGACTGTTCAGCCTGTATTGTTAGAGCTATAACACAGCGCGGCTCTAAGAACAAGGTACAGGTTCGTTGAAAATCACGCAAAATCTTGGGATTCTCGAATGATGGCAAGAGCTAGCGTCACTCACACAATGTCTTGCGGCCGACCCCAAACTACAGGGAAATCACACAATAAAGGCAGTGGGAGCTACGTACATTGCCAAAAAAGAACAGCCGATCTGCTGAAATCTACGGAGGGAGGGAGGACTCTTTTTGTAACAGTGCCCAAATTAAAAAGCTGTATTTGCCCCTGTCATTAAAAATGGCAAAATTATGTGTAAGTGGCTTTAATATGAAACTGGAATGATTAACTTATACTCAGGCTTAAGATGCTTATTTGTGTATTGAATGTAGGTGCCGAAGATGAGACCATCGTGAAGGAGCTGCAAAGGCTGATGGGTAAAGTTGAGGAGATGAAGACACAGAGACAAAGCTTGTTCGACCAGTTCCGTAATGAGGTTCACAAAGATGACATCACTAACGCCATTGTCACTCATGATGGCATGGATAAACAGGTTTGGGCTAGCTCCTTCTTTAATTATCGTTTTTACCCCTCGGGCAGATTCTGCCCGAGCGGTATTGTCGTTGCCTCCGTCGTCTGTCCGTCCGTCCGTCTGTCCGTCATATCATTGTAAACACATTATCTCAAAAAGTCCTTCACTTACAACAATGAAACTTCATACAGTTGTTTAATACAGCCAATACCAGAAGCCTATTGAAAGTCGGTGCCATTGGATGTGTTTTTCAGGAGTTATGCCCCTTTATACATGTCTGGCTGTTTTTATCCTTGTAAACACATTATCTCAAAAAGTCCTTCACTCACAACAATGAAACTTCATACAGTTGTTTAATGCAGCTAGTACCAGAAGCCTATTCAAAGTCGGTGTAATCGGATGTGTTTTTCAGGAGTTATGCCCCTTTATACATGTCTGTTGGTCCATATCCTTGTAAACACATTATCTCAAAAAGTCCTTCACTCACAACAATGAAACTTCATACAGTTGTTTAATACAACCAGTACCAGAAGCCTATTGAAAGTCGGTGCCATTGGATGTGTTTTTCAGGAGCTATGCCCCTTTATACATGTCTGTCTGTTTTTATCCTTGTAAACACATTATCTCAAAAAGTCCTTCACTCACAACAATGAAACTTCATACAGTTGTTTAATACAGCCAGTACCAGAAGCCTATTGAAAGTCGGTGTAATCGGATGTGTTTTTCAGGAGTTCTGCCCCTTTATACATGTCTGTTGGTCCATATCCTTGTAAACACATTATCTCAAAAAGTCCTTCACTCACAACAATGAAACTTAATACAGTTGTTTAATACAGCCAGTACCAGAAGCCTATTGAAAGTCGGTGCCATGGGATGTGTTTTTCAGGAGTTCACACAAACCTGTGTGGATTGCTGTGAATAGACAGTAATCGTTCGACTACATCTACTATAGGTAATCACTGCTCTATTGCTATATTGTTTTGTCTGTCTATGATCTATATCATACAGGTAAAATTATGCCCACCCCAAATATGTGAGTTGTGGGGGTCAGAAACATTATTTCCACAATGCTCTGGGCCCGGCCCGAGGGGTCCCGATGGCGACAGCCACATGTCATATATTGTCTCTTTTATCATGAAATTTTCAGGAAAACTGGGCGACTTCATTATGATTTTAATGAAATTGTAACGTTGGAATTTGCTCTAAACTCTTGTAAATCTACAGGAACTGTCGATCAATATGTATTGCGATACTGCATGATCACAGCATTGAGAGAATAATTCTCCTGGAGATACATGTAGTCTTACGAGGGTGATGGACAGGTTAGAAGAATCCCACTCTCTAAAATGGAGGTGAAAAGGGTTGTTTCGCTCAATAAATCAGTTCACATAATGAATTCAGCAAAATCCTCTTGAGGCGCATACAGACATATCTATCCACATGAAATGGTAGTAAAAAAGTAAATTGTCATCTATCTAATTTGCATAATAATAGGCCAAACATCCTTCGCACTGTTTAAACAACATTGGCTGGTTCTTCAGATGGCAATTAATTTTATGACATGGAACAATACATAAATCAATGCGCCTGAAATTTTGATGCATTGGTTAAAAAGGAATCAAAAGTTATTGAGCAAAAACGACCTTTTTTTTACCTCCATTTTAGAGAGCGGAATCGCCCTAACCTGATGGAGAGGAATTGTGATCCCTCTCCTTAAAAAGGCCTATTTGACATGTAAGGAAAACACAATAGGTGACTACATGTAGGGAACCTATGTTGAACCTGGAAAAGCTACCCGACAAGCTGTATTGCACACGGTGTCGGTTTGAAGATCTTTACATGACGAACTTCTTTTTTAAAAGGAGAATGTGCTCTATAATAATCTTTATATCTTTATTGTTTTATATAGACATGTACTAACCTTCATTGAATTGATTGGAATTTTTCTTATTATGCCCCTCTCTTTTGGGGGGGGGGGGGAATATAGCGATCGCTTTTTCTGTCTGTCCATCCATCCTTTCATCAAACTGTCATTCTGTTTGTGGGTTAGAAATTTTGTCCGGTCTCAATATCTGTTGGAGTTTTTTTCGGTAGTATTCCAAAACTCACCTACTGTACGTATGGTGTCTCAAAGTGCACAGTAAAAATATTTTGCATGTTTTCTTAGTTTTCAGAGAATTATCTGCCCTTATCCATAGTATTCCACTTGCTTAGTACGTTCTCGGCAGCAGGGATAACCTGTTTCTTTTGTGTTAACATGACTCAATATTCTAGTATTTTGATATGCTCTCACCAGCACAGTCGATTACCACATAACCTTAATTCAACATCTTTTCAAACAGCTTCATATGCTACATGTACTTCATAGAATCTGAGAACTGCAAAATTGACTCCTAAATTTTCATCCAACTTCCTGACTTACAGCTGATGTACTTTCTCAATATTTTCAGACTTTTTTTCAAGAGCAGCTCAAGAAACATGACAAAGTCATTGGTTTCCTGCAGCAGAATATGGCGGCCCAACAGAATATAATGAAAGCTCTGACAGAGACTAATGCCAGATATGCTAGCATTCGGAGAAACACAAGTGAATCGGCTGCACTGTGAGTACTGGTGAACATAGTAACATGTAACCATGGTGATGGGTTGGAGGACGAATGTATGATCTTAAAGCAGAAGCTTATCACCAATCAATGAAATTGACTTCTTTTTTTCTGGGTCACTGGGTCAAATTTGTTGATTCATCCCTAGGTGCTTACGGTAATTCCCCAAATAATTTGATCACCGGAAGTGCAGTAAAAATAGCTTATATCTGTCAATATTCTTCATGGCATCAGGTACATAGTGTCATATTTTGTCATTATATAACTTTTGTTTGATTTGACTGAAGAATGGAAATGTCACTTTTTCTCTGTGTTTGAATAACAGAGTTGAAAAGTGAACTTCCTGTGATTGAATTATTAGGGGAATTACCATATTACAAGTATGATAAAGTCCTGGGTTACCGATCTTACACTAGACACATACCAGGTCATGGACTACAGCCAAAATTGTCATTGGGGTATTGTCATCATGTCCGTACGTATGTTCATCCGTCTTTTTTTTCTCATACCATCATATCTCCAGAATGAATATGCCTAGATACACCAAACTTACATCACACATGCATGTGGTCACAAAACAGAAGCCTATTGAAAATTGGTGAGATTGATCCAGTTTTTTGGATCACCAGATCATGAATTCATCTGGATTTGAGGTTCCAATGTTTTAAAAGCTTCTGGCAGACAAAATACCAGAACTTCAAATTAAATTAGATAGATTGATATTTCTATCATTATTCAACTTCAAAAATATGAAAAGGAGAAGGTAAAAAACCTTTGCCTTTCACCTCTAATATGTTGGTTGGTTGTTTTAAGTTTAACGTCGCTCCTAACCTTATTGGTCACATGGCGACGATTGGTCACACGGCGACGATGACCCAAACAAACAAAACCCTAACAAAAACCTAATCAAAACTACCAATTTTTTCGAATTTTGAAAATTAGGCTCTACAGACACTGATCACAATCGATCCTCAGAGAGCCCACTCTGTTTGGTACTTTAATCTACCTTCTGTGCCAAACAGGCATGGTACAAATCATGCTGCCCTAAGCCGGAGGGCCACCTCTAATATGAAGTTATCAGGAGAACACTTACGGTTTAACCAGCCCTCTTCATTAACCATGGCATTCAGCAATTGCTGAGGTAAATGTTGCTGTGAAAAACAGTCACATTCTTTGTCAAGGCAAGTTTCATTATTTGTGAGGGTGGTGCTACATACAATGCTAAAAAATATAGATCCCCTTTGGGTCTTGGAAAACTAGATTGTAGAGTAGAAAATTCACTTGATAGATTTTACTTGCACTCATGACACTCACGCATCTAAATTTTAAGGTTAAAAATTAAAATTCAAGATTTTCAAGCTCAAAAGATCTCATTTTCTTCATATTTACATGAATTTGGCTTGCAGCATCCATAATTTGTAATTATTGCAATCAGAATGTCTATTTTGCAAGCATGGTCAGGAGAAACAAACAATTAGTTAACAGCAGCCTAACTACTGGAATTACTGACCTGAGTTGTTGTTAGATCTGTAGATATCACATGTTTTTAGTGGAACTTAGATTATCAGTTCCCATTTCTTTAATACAGAACTATCTATACTGTAATTAAAATTACAAATTTATTCCACAAATTCTGTTATGTAGTAAAATGTATAATTTATGTCTCAAATCTACACCTGCTATAGTTTGCCCTAATCCTCCTTTGAGATTCTGCTGTAGACTAAAAATTCTCACCCTCTGGAGCCTCAGCCAATAGGTTACACGCTGTGCCTGTAGGAAGAAAAAGGATTTGGGGAAGTGCGTTTGGGCGCAGGCGCAGTGTAACCTATTGGCTGAGGCTCCAGAGGGTGAAAATTTTTAGTCTACAGCAGAATCTCAAAGGAGGATTAGGGCAAACTATTGCAGGTTTGATTTGATAATAAATACTAACATTGTTTATAAATGTTTAATATTTGATTCCCAAATCTTAAACCTGTTTCAATTCATGCCCACTAATCTCCGTCAGGAAGATGATACAACGTAGAAAACGGAAGTTAAAACTAAAAGTTAGCTCCCCTAGCGGAGAGTTGTCCGCCCCTAGGAGAGCTCTCCCATCTATCCCAGCGGCATTACTATAAAGGCTCTGCTCAAACCATTCTAGTCCTCTTTTCTCTGTTGTACCTCGACCAGTGCACATCAAGGAAGTGTTTATACAACCTGGGTTGTTGTAACGACCCGCAGTATCCTTATCAGATTGACTTGTGTTTCTTTTCTTGTCAGAGATTCTTTCATTATTTGTCGGAAATTCTTTCATTAGTTATGTCTGAGTTTCCGATTTCTAATGCATGTAATTCGTGTGGGAAATGTTGGTCCAGTTTGGACGCCCACACGGTTTGTTTTTCTTGTAAAGAGTTGTGTTATCGGCGAAGTACTTGCGCCGAGTGTGTATTATGGGACCCGTTAGCGTGGGGAAATTACGCCCAGGCTAGACGGGCTTACCTTTTGCGGGCATCTGACGACCCGTCTCTTTCGGAAGTCGACAGACGCCTGTTGGAAATTGCTCTTGTAAATGACATGAAAGCTAACGAAGATATCGTTGGAATTGCTTTAAATGTTCCCCATGATCTTAGTATTCAGAACTCGCCCGCCTCTGTAAATATACCGCCTAGCAGGACGGTTCTACGTCTAGATAAATCACAGATTTTAGACAGCCTAGCATGTACGGGTTTGGCTATGTCTGCAGCCAAACCGGTTCCTTTGTCTAGTTCAACAAAGACTTCTCGCCTCAAACCTACCGTGCCGGAGCCGTCCATTGTTCTCTTCGGACAAGGGAAGGCTGTGGGGTCGCATATTATCTCGACCTCTCCATTGTCTATTGGTTTGTCACACTCCGTTACCTCTAACGAAATAAACGTCGTTGTGTGTCGGTTTCTCCTTTGCGGGTTAAATCAAAACGCAGTTCTAAATCCGTTCTCGTTTTATGGTGGGTCGTTCGGACCTACCTTTGAGTGTCAAAATTGCTGTTTTGCGATTTCGACTATCGATGAATCAGCGATTCTATAATAGCGTAAATGACATGTTACGGGACTTCAATTTTAGAGGATCTGAGTTTGTATCCCATGGTGTGAGATTTTTAAGGCGCCGCACTTTGTATTCACATGTTCGTCGTAGCTCTCGTCCACCGGGAATTCTAGTACTATTTTTCGGCCTTCCCATTCTCCGGTATGCCGTTCTCGTACTTCGACTCGACGTTCTCCTACACCTTCTTATATAGGTCACCATGTTCGTCAGTCGCAGACTCCGTTTCTTGAAGCATGCGGTTGTCCACGATTTGTCAACCTCTCGTTGAAGTTATATCACTCGTTCGCCCATTCCGGTCTCGTCGAGTTCATCTGTTGATTCCTTTTCTTCAGTGAAAAGTTAGGAACATACGTCAATGATGGTTTTTCGGATAAATTGGATGCGCTTTTAGCGTTGGTGCCGGTTATGCCGTCTGCTTCGAATAATGGTCTTCCTCGTATTAAATGTCAGACAAAAGAATGCTTCCTCGCCGTATGTTATCTCACCTACATGTGTATGTCATTTTTGTCAATGGTTCGATGGTGATTAAATAGGTAATATTTTGGGGATAGTTTTCTTTCACATTTCTGTCTTCTTTCAAAATTTTGTCTGGGCAAATTTTTAGACTTCACATGGTTTGTTTTTCCATCTGCCATGTGTTTATTGTCTTCGGACGTACGTCGCTAAATTAATTGGCTCTTGTCAGAGTTTTCAAAATTTCTATATCTTGAAATTATTGCCCGACGATATTTTCTGAAGTCAATATGAATCTCGGGTTTATCTGATAACACAGTCCTGCGTGATGGAGACAATGTGTATTCAATATCGCGTCTCCACACGAACAATGAGTTCGACCCGCTGTGTTTGTTGTGGGTTTTTACGGGCTCTCGTGACCTCGTTTTTTATTGCTCAATTTGTGACAGATTTGTGTTTAGTCCCCGGCATTTCTGTAGGTCTGCCTTTTTAGTGCTGAGCTTTTAAGGCCTATTGTGATCTCTACAATAAACGAACAGGTTTTGTTTCGTTGATTCATGAATTTTATGCATTGAGTTTGTGTAAATCTCAAGTAGGATTGTAAATAGTATCCTCACCGGCGGGGGTTTCGTCTTTTCCCGCCGGGGAGATCTGATACTTTATTTGCAGCCCGTCAACTTTCATGTTGTTGTTGTAACTTCTGTTCGGACTTGCAGTTTTGGTAGGTTCACCTTCATACATTCAGTTCCTTGGTCCTACCAAAATGTAATCTCTTGTTATATCAAGTATTATTACGTTGATTTTGATATACTGTGTTCAAGAGAGATCTTACAGAGGTTTTTATATGCCTTTCATGCTGACATGAATATGAAGCGTGATTGTTGCATTTGTGTTACGTAATCACAACTCAACCCTATTTACTACGACTCTTTGTCGCATCTTAATGAGCTTCTTTACTGATCTCTTTATGTAATTAAGGGTCTGTCGAACAACAATGAGATCATGTGTTGGTTTACGTGAGTGAGTAAACCTATTCACCCACTCACCCTTGTTTATTGTGAAAGTGTGATATTCTTGAAACACAAACGTCTGATTATTTACATTGTGATTTGTTTTGTTTCACACCAAGTTGGTCCCATCTGTATACTGTATTACGCTTATAATTTAGATGGAGTTATGCACTAATTTTAATTTCTTCCCTATGAGAAAATTTAAAATTACTAGCGTGAGTGGGAATGTATTTGGCCGGCCAAGGATCAAGCCTAATGACACGTAAGTCATGAAGTCTTCTATGGTTTCTTTCTACCAAGTATGTATTACCGGTACAGTCTACTAGAGCATCAAACTGCTTTTTAGTAATGTTCTTACTGTTCTTCTTCTTCTCGACAAATTGTTCGTGTTAGGTCATTTCAAATTCTAAATTTTTGAATAACCTCACTTTCCTGCCGGCGAGAGACTTTAAATGTATTTCCTCTCTTCGGAAATTTAAAATTCTTTAAGGATCTTTCTTGGTTACCTGGAAAAATCTTTGTTCTGGATGTCGGTTGTGTGACTTTTTGGTTATTAATAGTAACATTGTTGTAAATGTTTAATATTCTCTCCATATAAAACTCCAGTACTGAATTTCATGTACAGGAGACAAATTACATCGGGAGAGGTCATAATGTAACCATGTTCACTGACACATTATTCATGTTCACTGACACAAAGATCCATAATCCCATTTATCTCATTGAGCTTACATTGGTGATTAACGCTACAAACATTTAATATGTTCATCTCTACTGCGTTTAAAGAGAAGGAAAATTATTACAATCGACTTCGGGGTTACTGTTTGCAACACCCTTCTGTTACGTCGTGTACTTTTATAAGTTTGTATCCTGCTCCATTATGAGCATGTTTATACATTGAGTTGTTGTGAATGAGGAAATCGCTACGTTGTTTATCATATACAACGTTTCTCGCATTTTTCACATTACGCTTTCCTATTACACCTTGACGACATGTTCATTACGCCGTCATGTGTCTCTCATACACCTGTGCGTCGTTCTATTACATCGGTTAGACGTTTCTGGTACGCCATAACGCCGTTTGTCACGTCATTTCTTCATTTGCGAGATGCATATTTTATATCCATTCATCGGCACTTCCTTTGATTCTCCATCGTCGGTCGTCGGCGGGAGGGGAAGTCCGTTCGTTTGGCATCAACCTTCCACTGGTATCAATTCCTCTCAGGTTTTTCACATTGTGATTTACTTAGGTTCGTCGTTACTCTACGAAGAGAGTTCTGTTCAGACCTTGTTGTTTCCAGTCTGGAGTTCAGAATATCAAAGTTGTATTGGAATCAACAGTATTTGGTCAAATACTGTTATATGGAATAGGTCTTTGGATTATGGACGTGGATATTCTCTGAGGACGACGGTGGGATTGTGAATGACGGACTAGTCGCCTTTAATTGAAATCAGCACAGTGTTGTATTAACACAGAACCATGTTGACTTTAACACACAAACATTATGTTGAGATCCATTTACCTTAGGATTGTGCTTAAACAACAAATGTTTTCGTGGTGTACTTGGGGGACAGTTTTTCCGACTTTCTCCATCAAGTACTTTATTCCTGTATAGACCGTTACACCAATGGTTAGACTTTGACATTATGGTTCTGTCATCAACCTTAGGGTTGTTTATTATATGTAGGACCTTACTCACTACGTTCGTTTTTCGGGTTCGGTCTCTACAGCGGATTTATTTGTCCTGGTGCCGAGGACGTGATACCGTTCCCGACTCTATTTCCCTCGTAATTGACTTCCTCCTTCACCTTCACCAGGATAGGAAGTCTCATATTAGCACCATGGAAGGCTATCGATCTGCTCTGGCTAGGGTGTTACATCTTACCTTTGGTACCAACATTAGCCTTAACGATAATATCTCTGCGCTTATTCGCGCCTTCGCATTACAGTCACGTTGTTCTCGCCAACTGTTACCGAAATGGGGTATCGGTGTGGTTCTGTGTGCTCTGATTATACCACCTTTTGAACCCTTAGAGTCCGCGTCTATAAAAGCTGTGTCTTATAAGACGGCCTTTGTGGCGGCGTTTGCTTTGGCGTCCAGAGTGTCTGAACTTCATGCTCTTGAAAGATCTTCTATGACCTGGACAGCGGATTGGTCTTGCATTCCTTTTCGGCCCATTCCTGAATTTATCGCCAAAAATGAGTCTGTTCGTTCAGGTCCGTGCGCTCAACGTTCGTACTCCATTCCTGCGTTGTCAGACTTTGTGCATGGCCTCGAGGACGATCTTCTGCTATGTCCTGTTCGAGCCATCCGCCACTATCTTACTCGTACCGTTTCCGTTCGCGGCTCTCGGCTACGGTTATTCTGTCCCTTCGCCTGTCGGCAAGGCTTGACATTTAAAAAAAGCCGCGTAGTTGAAGAAGACCATAAAATAGTCTTATCAATTGGCAGAAGGTAGATATACCATTGACGCCCCCACTACTGTCTTCTGCTTCTTCTAATGTGATTCGTGCCATCGCTGCGTCATGGCCTTTATGGAAGAACTGGCCCCTCCATGACATTGTCCTGTCTTGTGCCTGAACAATTAACTCCACGTTCACTAATTTCTGTCTGAGAGATATGACAGTGCAATCAATAGTGTGACCACGCTTGGGCCACTGGTGGCTACCCAGCAAGCTGTGAGTAATTTCAGAAAAAGAGGGGGGGGGCGGCAAAATTGTCACCATCGCGGCAAGACAGCCATCTTGCTGTATCATCTCATCTCATCTCATCTCGGTCTAAGATGGCGGCACACCACGTGCGTTCAATTTCCACAAAAGTGTTTTAACTGATGATTTCCTGGAGTTGTGTTTTGTATCCTGGAGTTATTATACTTGAGACTAACCGCTAAAGAGGGCTAAATACCATTAACAATGTCTAGTAAATCAAAGAACAGCAAGCTATATGCTGTCGCGAAAGGCAGGCGGATAGGAATTTACGAAAACTGGACCCGCTGTGAGGCTGCCGTGAGTAGATTTCCCGGGGCTGTCTACCAAGGTTTTTCGTCCTTGGAGCTGGCAGTTTCATTTCTTCACGACCATGACAACAATTTGAACTGTGACAATATAGAATTAATCACAGCTGATGGTAATATCTCAATGGTATCTTCACCCAACATGATTGTGAGCGTCCAGGATAAAGCCGACGATGTCAATGATACTGAGAATACAGAGGTTAAGGAAGTGCCAGTCATGTCGTCTGGTGACAATAGTAACGCAGACCAAGTCCTGTCCAACACTGCTGTAAAATCGCAGTTGTGTTTGAAGCCAAATTGTGTGTCTGAAGACAATAACAATATGATGCAGTGTAATTCATGCCAACAATGGGTTCACTATTCTTGCACTGCACTACCCCTGTATCAGATTGCTGCCTTAGTACTGTCCAACAGAAAATACTCATGTGAACTCTGCACATCAATTCCAGAATCACTATCCAAACTGAAATTGGCTGCAGTGAATGAAAGGAAGGAACCTATTATGAAGGAGAGTATATCAACCCAAACACAAAGTGGAATGCTGGAGACTCTCATGAAAATTGAGCAGCGGTTGGACACATTAGAGGCCAAAGTGAGTGGTAGTGATGATCCATCAACAGTGTACACTGATAAACTTAACTCACACATGCAAGCCTTAGAAGAAAAGGTAGTTGCCTCAATCTCAAGTTTTCAAGCTGACAAACAACAAGAGACCATTAGTAACCTGCGTGAGAGGCTGGAATCAGAAACAACAAAGCGAGTGCAAGCAGAATCTGAACTTAAGGCTCATCGCATGGAAAACCAAAATCTCAAGGTGGAATTAGGGGCTCATGAAAAGTGCCCGAGTATTGATCAGGTTCTGAGAGTGGTTACAAGTTGCAAGGATTCAAACAACCGTCTCAAGTCTCAGGTAGAACAACACCTGGGAAAAGTGTCTTGTCTGGAATCTGAGTCACTAAGAAAGTGTATGGCATCTACATCCGAAACTGTTCGGGCCAGTGATGCATTGAGGGCTAAACTAACTGAGCATGCCGAGTCGTTAAGTACAGTCAAATCTGTCATTGAACAGTCCTCATCAGATATCAAAGAAACAGCCCAACAACTTGTCGAAACCCCACAAGCTCAAAGTCCGCTGTATTCCTGTCCAACACGAAACCGGTTTGATCCATTACTGACCAAAGATAAAAACTCTTCCCAAGATTCTACAAATCGGGTAAGCAGTAGTGGTAATATGACAAACAAGAAACAAGTCCATAACACCTCGCCTCCTGCTTCAATTAGTTCCAAATGGAACTCTCCATCTAGAGTGTTGCTGTTAGGAAATTCTCATCTTCGAAATATTGAGGGAAATCGGATCTTACCGCTGGACTGTACAGTGACTAAGGCACTAGCATACACAATTGATCAAGCCACTGAAAGAGTGAAAGAGCAAACTCAAAGTTATGACTGTGTGGTTATTCATGAAATCACAAATGATGTTGAATCCTGTAGCAGTGAAAGAATTCTCTCGAAGATGTCAGATCTGATCAATAACATTCAACACCAGTGGAATGGAACGAAAGTAGTAGTCTCCCTTGGAATTTCACGTTTTGATGACGACCTCTGCAACAGTATAATCCATGAAGTGAACATTGGCCTCCAATACAAGTACATTAACTCCAAGGATGTGCACATTTGTGACAACAGCAATTTGTCATCCAGGGGCAAACTCATACACAGATTCATGCAAGGTGATGGGGTTCATCTCACGCGAGAAGGAACGAGTGTGCTGGCTGTTAACCTGAAAACAGCAATAATGTGCTGTTTACAAATAGATACTCGGCGACCAGCACTGCCTAGGGAAAGACGTCGCCATAATTCTGATGGCCATCACTCCGAAAGTGATATGGAGACTTATGACGTGGAGGGTGTGAGGAGTAGACGGGGTACCAGAACAAATGTTGGCCATGGCGAGAGGAGCCGAAGATATCGGAGCCCTGATCGCAGTGGATACCGCAGGTACCAGGACAACAGTCGGCGCCATTACGATAGTGACAATGGATACAGGAGATACCGAAACCACAGTGATGATGAGGGCAATAGTGATATTCGACCCAATTACCAGGGTTATCACGGTGTACGTGACAGATACCGCCCAAACGAGGACCGTTATCATGGCTGGAGAGGCTCATCCACTCGTAATGGCTTTGGTGATACTGGATACAACTCTGGGAGTTATTAGGTTACTGCGCACCATTAAATCAAGTTCTGCTTATGTGCTATGCAAACTGTGTTAATAAATCTCTTAACATTTCGTTCTGGAACATTGCAGGCTTAACATCGAAAGATGAAAACAAGCTAAATGATACAACATTTCGAAACAAACTTGATGGATGTGATATTTTATGTTTAACTGAGTCACATTGTGGGCCTGAGGTGTTTCTACAGGTTCCAGGCTTTAGAATTAATAACTTTTACCGACGTCGGGCCAAAAAAGCTAAAAACTACTCGGGTGGTATTATTACACTAATTAGAGAAGAAATAAGCAAAGGAATCAATTTAGTTAGAAAATCTGATGACTTTATTTGGCTAAAATTTGACAAATCATTTTTCTCCTTTAAAGAGGATTTGTATCTGTGTGTATGTTATATGCCTCCATCAAACTCTAGTTATACTAGGCGAACAGAGAAAGAATATATAGATGATATAAGTAAAGATATTAATCACTTCTCTCAACTTGGACACATTTTGCTAGGTGGCGATTTTAACAGTCGAACTGGGGAGCATCTTGACTACATTATGAATGACTCAGATTCTCACTTGCCATTTAACAATGATTATATATGTGATGTCTGTCCTCCAGTAAGGTGCAATCAGGACTTAGTGATTAATGAACGGGGTCGACAGTTGTTGGATCTCTGTATAGGTTATAAGCTTAGATTTCTAAATGGTAGACTACTTGGAGATTCTCCAGGTAGATTTACTTGTTTTGAACCACAAGGTTGTAGTACAGTGGATTATGCAATTACATCAAGTGAATTATTATCAGGAAAACAAATCCGTTTCTTCACAGTGCATCCACTGATTGGTCATCTTTCAGATCATTGCCAGATCTCTGTTGTTTTAAATTGTGGATACCGGTATGTCACAACATCTTATGATAGAGTCAACCTACAACCTTTGCCTGGGCGATATGTCTGGGATGAAAGTACGTCAGTTGATTGTTTTATGCAGTCTTTAAGCTCTCTAGAAATAAAAGACAAATTAAAACACTTTAATAATAATATCTCAAATATATCAAATGTTGATCAGGCAGTTCTAGGCTTTGAAAGTATTATTCATGCTGCCGCTGTTAAGTCGCTAACTTTCAAATCTCATGTTAATAGCAAAAAGAAAAAAACTAGGAAACCAAAGTGGTTTGATTCTTCTGTATACAAAATGAAACGGGATTTAGAACATAAGGCATGGCTGATGCAGTTGTATCCTCGAGAACCAAGTATACGTTCTTCTTTTTTCATGCAACTAAAGCGTTTCAGAAAATTAAAAAAAATTAAACGAAGAAAATTTAGGGAGGACACCATTGATAAGCTAAATAGTCTCTATGACCAGAACCCGTCAGAGTATTGGAAACTTTTAGGTAGAATTAAAAATACTGATCCTGTTGATAAATGTAGTAATGTATCACCAGGAGAATGGATGGAGTACTTTCAAACACTAAATAAATCTACCATGACCTTGAATAATAAAGAACACCTAGATCCTTCTAGTCAATGCACCAACTCTCAACCAACTTTCTCAGCTGTGGATTTCCGAATTACTGAAAAAGAAATCTTAGAAGCATTAAGCCACTTAAAAAACAACAAATCGTCAGGCTTGGATGGAATTCTAAATGAGATGTTAAAATGTGGAAGTGTTGTGTTGGTTCCAAGTTTATGCAAACTTTTCAATCTAGCATTTTCGATGTCAACTTACCCGCAGGCATGGGCTAAAGGATATATAGTTCCAATTTTTAAGAAAGGGGATCCTAGCGATCCAGGTAACTTTAGAGGGATTACAATTACAAGTTGCATAGGTAAAGTGTTCAACTCCGTTCTCAATAAGAGACTTGAAAGTCATTTATATGACCATGGAATTATACCACGGGAACAAATAGGCTTCAGTAAAGGTAAACGTACCACTGATCACATGTTTGTTATTAAATCTTTAATAGATAAATATAATAATTTGAAAAAGCCTCTATACACATGTTTTATCGATTTTGCTAAAGCATTCGATAGTGTTTGGCATGCTGGTATGTTCAGCAAATTAGCATCTACTGGTCTAAATGGTCTTTTTTATCAAATAATAAAAAGTATGTATGCTAAAATATCCTTACAAGTCCGGGTAGACGATTCGCTCACTGAACCTTTCAGATCTGAAGTTGGTGTAAGGCAAGGGGACAATTTAAGTCCCACTTTATTTAAACTGTACTTGCATGACTTGCCTTCCATTTTTGATGTCTCATGTAACCCTGTAACTCTAGCTTCTTCTCAACTCACTTGCCTCTTATATGCGGATGATTTAATTTTATTGTCTGAATCTAAAGAGGGGATTCAAAAGTCTATTAATAAATTACAAGAATATTGTGAGAAATGGGGCTTGCAAATTAATTTAAGTAAAAGTAAAGTGTTAGTTTTTACAAAATCTGGGAAAACTATTGATACAAAGATATGGTATGATAAACAGCTTTTGGAACAGGTTAGATTTTACACGTATTTGGGAACAACTTTCAGCCAATCTGGATCATTTGGCATTGCTAAGGATGATGTGTACAAACGCGGTTTAAAAGCTTATTTCAAACTGACTAAAGGTTTTGGTTCTATTGTGCCAGATGCTAAAACATCCTTCCATATATTTGATCATACAGTTAAGCCCATTTTATTATATGGTGCTGAGATTTGGGGATGCCCAAACGGTAAGAAATGCTCTAAAAGTGGAGTTGATTACTTATTAGTTTCAGGTGAAAAAATGAAACCAGAAAAATTACAAATCATGTTCTGCAAATACATATTGGGTGTTCACTCAAAAACCAGTGTCTCTGCTATAAGAGGTGAAACTGGTAGATTACCACTATCCCTGGATGTTATTTCGCTGTTAATTAAATACTGGGTTAGGCTACACAACCTAAATGATGGTAGTCTAGTTAAAGAAGCTTATGATTTATCTTGTTCTCTCCATTCACAAGGTCAAGAGTCTTGGGTTAGTTCAATGGAATCTGTATTAAAAGTTTCAAATTTACCCCATTTATCTCCTCAACTGTGTTCTCTCACAGCGAATGTGTTAAGTAAGAAAGTCTTTAATCTGTTTAAAAGTAAATATCATAAAAAATGGTATGATGATATTGGAAAAGGCCGTGTAAATATGAGTATGCTCCCAAATAGGCAAGAGTTTCATAATATTAACAGTGGAATAAAATTAAGAACCTATCAGCTGTTTAAGGGGTGTTTCAGAGAAGAGCCATATCTCTATAATATATGTAACAGAGAATACAGACGTGCATTATGCAAATTTCGATTGAGTGCTCACCCTCTACTTATTGAAAAAGGAAGGTATAACAATACTCCTATAAGTGCAAGACTTTGTACAGTGTGTGATATGGGAGTTATTGAAGATGAGATTCATTTTATGTTTGAATGTAATAAGTATACAAGTATTAGAAAAAACTTATTATCAACAGTTGATACTCATAATTTGAACTTTAGGCACCTTCAGTTTGTGCATGATAAGTTTATATGGTTAATGAGCTCTGAAGATGCTCTTATTTGTAACTCTGTGGCTGAATATATATATAGAAGTATGGAAATTAGATCTGAATGTATGTAGAGGGAGACCTTTATCTGTATTAATACTCTAGTCTATTGTGCGGCTGTCCCCTATAACAGAACAGGTTGCAAGTTTGTCTCAATTTTGTTAATTGTTCTTCTTGGGGTCAGATTACTTTGCTAGGGGGATGGGAATCTACATAATAATAAAGGGAGGGAACTTGATGGGTTTTGTTTGATTGTATGCCTCCAGAGGGCGCTGTGATTAGCGAATAAAGTCTATTCTATTCTATTCTATTATTATTATTACATATATTATATGATAAAAGGCATCTCAGAAGGTAGAAATAAGTCAGTTGACCGACCGTGGATTCTATAATCACCAATGAAGGCCTGACACCAGGATAGGGTTTACTCCTAACTGAAAATTTGCTTGTGTTCTTCAGAAACTGACTCCCTTCTAGATGTCTCAGCTGGGTCCTCTGCGCTTCAACTCAAAAGATACCTGCTCCAGGCCTAGGGTCAACAGTAGTGATGACAGTACAGGGAGTTGACGATGTGCAGCCGGACCCAGAGAGCAAGCACGGTCAATTCCAACGCATCCTTCATCACTCCAAGTATGGTGAGTTGACCTCAAGAGGCTTGCGGACTGAGAGTGGTGTGGACTTGGCTACCCTCTAAGCCTCGGCTAGTTTATACGCTCTCATCGAACTTATGGTCGGACCAAGGATCTCCCTGTATGCAATGGCTTGTGGCTGTTTTTACCCCCCCCTAAGACATACAGTGCCTACCAAGGGGACCTTCTGTTGCCTATGTTGCCCCGGGTATCCTTCAACTTGGTGGAATTGTGTACCACACCACGACCACAGCTACATGGATGGAGACACTCAGATAAGTAAAACTGTATCAACCCCTTCAATTACCCTATGCGTCTGTGACCAGGGTAAACTTGTTGAGTAATAATGTCTCAGATTTATACCCATGTCTGTGTCGTTCCAGCGATTACTAGTCTGCTATGGGAGTTACCACGAGGCCGAGATTCCCACCTCCATATGTTGGTACTGTGGCATGAATTGAAACAGGTTTAAGATTTGGGAATCAAATATCAAACATTTATAAACAATGTTTCTATTTGTTACCAAATCAAACCTGTTTCAATTTGATTGACCCTCCCTCCGTCCCCTCATGCCGGCCTTAAACACTACAGGTCTCGGTAATTACAATGAGAAAGAGGACTAGAATGGTTTGAGCAGAGCCTTTATAGTAATGCCGCTGGGATAGATGGGAGAGCTCTCCTAGGGGCGGACAACTCTCCGCTAGGGGAGCTAACTTTTAGTTTTAACTTCCGTTTTCTACGTTGTATCATCTTCCTGACGGAGATTAGTGGGCATGAATTGAAACAGGTTTGATTTGGTAACAAATAGAAACATTGTTTATAAATGTTTGATTTTTCTAATGAAACCTGTATTAACTGACACATTCCAAGTTTTAGAGAGGGAATACCGAGTGTTCTGTTATTTAGATTGTGAACTATGCCATGTGAATTTTGTTTTGTTTGCAGACGGGAAGCCAAGATAGCAGAGCTGATCAGTTCTTATGATGTTTACGAGGATTTGATGGCGAAGTCACAGAAAGGATTGGATTTTTACAAAAAGCTAAACACCAATGTAACACGACTCTTCAAACGCACTAAAGGCGTGATCAAATCTAATGGGGAGGAGAGGCAGCAGATAATGAAGAGATATGCCCCCAAAGGTATGGAAACAGGCAGAAAATCAGAGCCACCTATTTTATCATTCTCTCATTGTTAGATCCGTAAATTCTTTGCCTCGTGACGACGCCATATGACACGTCTTTCTGAACCATACAGTGGATGCTGGGCTGCCCCATAGACTCCTACCCACTTTCAATGTTTGTATTCTCTCATTTAGTTATTGGAGTTGTCGCCACAGGTTATGGTTTGGGAGTTGTCTCCCATGATTTCTAGTCATGTTCTTTGGGAGTTGTCTCCCCTTGGTCCATGCCTTCAGTGCAGAGATCGCAATAAAGTTAAATTGAAATTGAATTGAATTGAATTGACTCTTCAGAATGTTCACCTGTAAACTGTGACATACAAAACAATTCTGTGAGGCCACAGGTAGAACTATACTTATTTTACCATAACATGGAAAAGTATAAGTAATTCAGCATATTTAATACTGCTTGACATAAACTAGGAAATTTATTAATTTGTTTGAGGCATCAAATGCCACCATTATGGAATGAAATGGGGTGTCAAATGGCATCATTATGGGGCCGTAGTAGCAACCCTTTATGGGACAAAGAGTTAACCTCATGCTGCCAATGTTATAGCCCCTGTATTACAGAGGACCGAGAGGGTATTCCACACAAGTTAAGGGAAATTGAAACACCGTATTGAAAGGGGACTGAAAACAATATCCCCTGACTTTTCTCTGAAATTGCTTGAAAAACTGTATTATATTCACCACTTGTGTCCCACTCCCCTAATGCTTCCAATAAAACTAAGTGTAGTGAATATTGCAACAGTTCAAGAAAGGCATAATTAATCTCTCTATTTCATGTTTTCTTTTTCATTCCCAGCTCCACCTCCTTCGAGGCCAATGGCGCCCAAACCTGGACAGTCGCCAACAACAACCCTGCCACCCCCGGTGTCACAGTCTGCTCTCCCATCATTTGATGGCCCAAAGCTTAAGGACTACTTGCCATTCATGAAACCAGCTACATTTGGTAAAAAGAAGAACTCAACACCACCACCTGATGTTCAGCCACAAACATTGCCGGCTCACCTCGACTTCCCAGATGCTTCTGGGCTCCCAGACTTGTCTGAGGATATTGGAGGATTGCCACCAGGACTGCCACTGGGTTTGCCCGCAGGGTATCCCGATATGTCCCAAGTTCCTGGCGTCTTGCCCCAAGATGGCATACCAGGCGGGCCTTACCCTGGCCCCTATCCTAATGTCTCTCACCCCTCACCTTCCCCGAGCCCGCAGTTTCAGGGCTATCCTGACCATCTTCAGAGCCAAGTTGGGATGGCTCCTAGCCATAGTCACAGTGTTCCTCAACAGCAACCACTGCCTGATTTACCTGCTGGTTACAGCTTTATAGATCAGCCAGACTACAGCTCTGAACCTATCCACAGACAGCCTCAAACTAACCCCAGAGTCCGACCAAAATATGATAGTACCAGCACAGTATCATCAGTCGATACGCCGATCATCTCACCCACGAAGGACAATGCCAATGGGCATGCAGTTCACATGCACAGTGTGCGTCAGCCATTGGGTATTCGTGGTGGACAGTTCGGTCCTGGAGGACCATTCGTAAACCAGCAGATGCCCCCTCAGCAAGCAGGATATATAGCACCCCATCAGACTTATCCCCAAGGTCCTGGTCAAACCCCACAAGCACCTCTACCTCATAATCTGGCCCAAAATGTCCCTGGAACTGGTATTGTCAGACATCCGCGATTCCCAACTGGTAGTCCAGGACAGGCCATCCAAAAACCTCATGATGTACACACACAGACAGGTTACCAAACACCATATTCCCATCCATCTTTCCATGGTCAGCTCCCTCAGCATGCTGGACAGATCGGGATTCCTCGGGGCCAGCCTCATGCCACTGGTCCTCAAGGGACACCTTATACACCCCAGTTCACACCAGTACAACCCAACAGACCTGCTTCACAGTCCCTACCGGCGTCAATGCAGTATGGAGGAGCGGGTCCACAGATTCCACAGCAACCTCCGATTCCCCAGAACAATCCTGGGTCGCCGTATGGCCAACCGGTGTCACAGATCACAGGCAATTTTCCACCATCAGTCCCACAAGTCTCTTACAGCCAGCCTCAGAACCCAGCATTGGCGGGTCTGCCTCATAGCTCAGCAATTATGATGGATCAACCCCAGAACCAAGCAATGACCGGTCAGCCCCAGAACCAGACGATGGCAGGTGCCCCAGTTTATCCACACCAACAGCAGAACATGAAGCAACAAGGTTACCAGCCTCCCCAGGTTTCAGGTGTACCTCAGAACTACACACCTGTGACTGGACAGGGTTCACTGTCACAGACTGGCTCAGCAGCCCCTGCGGGTCAGGCACCATACCGTGGAGGAATCCTGTCCAGTTCCCAACAGCCAGCCGTGGCCCAACAACAATTGTCGGTCACTCCTGCGCAACCCTACAGTCATCAGTCTATGCCATCAGCTTCTACTCAAAACCCAACAGCTCAGTATATGCCAAGCCAGTCTTTCCCTTTGGCATCACCTCAAAATATGTCTGTGACATACCAGCAACCAGCACTTCAGCAAGGTCAGCCCCAGATTCAAACACCAGGCCAACAATATTCTGGTCAACAGAACAGTCAGCAAATGCAGCAAAACATTCAACAACAGGTACATGCACCTTCTTCAGGTCCTAGCCAGTTACCGCATCAGGGCACAATACCAGCAATGAACCAGCGAACAATGTTGCCCTTGCCGCCAGGGCAACAACAGGGAGTTTCGCAAGGGCATCAACCCACTTCACTTGCTTCCTCCCAATCTTTCTCGCTAGGACAACCACAAATCACTATTGCTCCAGGGCAACCACATCCATTTTCGCAAGGACAACAGCAATTATTCACACAAGGACAACCACTACCACATGTGCAGGGACAACAACCATTTCTGCCAGCACAAGAGCAAGTAGGGGTCCTTCCAGGGCAACAGATACAAGGCATACCACCAGTGAATCAGCCATTGGCTCCTCGAGGGCTCCAACAGCCAATTCCACAGCAGAGTCTTCATCAAGCTGGACTCGCACAAGGGCATTACCAAACAGGATTCCAACAACAGCAACCAAGGCAACAGCCGGTGATGCAACAGTTGCCATCTCAACAAGGACAACAGTTACTACATCAAAAAGGGCAACAATTGCCACAGCAGCAAGGGCAACCATTGCCAAATCAGCAAGGGCAACAGACTTTACAACTTGGAACATCAAACCAACACATGACAAGTGGAACATTTGTGAGTGGCCAACCTTCACAATATCAGCAAACTTTTGTAGCTTCAGTGGCTGGGCAGATCCCGGTATCAGGTGGGTATACAACCAATAAGCAACCAGTTCAGTCGCATGGATATAACACCCAGCAGAATCAAATGACAATGGCTTCTCAAGCTCATGGTTATCCACAGCAGCAACTTCCAGCTCAGGTTGCAAATATCCATGGACAATTCCCCCAACAAACATCCCAGCCATATGGTCAACAACCACAAGCTGTACCCAACCAGTTAACCCAGGGTATCGGCTATACATATTCAGCACCACTGAACCCATCAAGCTTGCCATTACCAACCCAAGCAGCACCTATCCAACCCCAAACTCAACAACCTCAATCTGTAGTTCAGCAAACATATGGGTTCAATCGACAACAACAGCAACAAATCCCAGTATCAGGGCAGCAAAATTTCTCTCTACAACAACCATATGTTCCATCTTCAGGAATGGCTCATCAGCCTCAGAACTTCCCGACCCCTACTCAAGGTTATGCCACGATTGAACAACCTTTACAGCCATATGTAAATCCTGGGTTGCCAGTCTTGCAGCCAACTGCATACAAGCCACCTGTGAGCAACCAGCAACAACCAAATGCTTTTGGTCAACCAGCCTTGCAACCAACCAGTGTTGCCCCAAGCCTGTCCTCTTTGAAGCCAATCCAGACACCAGTGACTTCAAGTGCAGTAACGAATGTTGCCCATACCCCAGCACCCATTCCCGGGACATCCACAGTGGCCCTGACTCCTGACCTGAGACCAGCTCCTATGGCCCCAGCTTCGTCACATCCCAGTTCGAAAGTTCAACAGTCTGGACTGGGCTCAACACAACCCGGGTCAACTGTCCAGTCTACCACAGCTACTCCTGCTACCCCAGCCCCTCGAGTACCTGCTACCCTCAGTCGTCAATTATCCTCTTCTACGACCTCTTCTCTGGATGACATCCTCTCCTCCAGTCCAGAGAATTTAAGAGATGTCACAGTACCGGATGCCGTTCTGACACCAAAGGTGATGACAGCCCAAGAGCTTCAGCAGCAAAAGGAAGAAGCCATGAAGCTGGACAATTTACGACATCAACCCAAAGATCCTTACGATGACCCTGAAACCCTGAACAAGTTTGTAGTAGAGGTGGAGAAGTTTGAGAAGCTTGTCGATCATCTCTGTAAGCCAAAGCTGAGTGGTCCATCCCATCTGGATACAGATTGGAAGGTATGTGTTCATAACCCCTTGTCAGCGACCATCTCTACATTAGGGAGCTTCTTGAAATTAGGGCACAAGTTCCTTGAGTGAATGGCATATGCCGGTTATCCAAATGGGATACACTATGCCCAGTGTAGTGCTCTGGTCAGCATGGATAGCAGTTCCAACTGGAATGGCATATGCCATTCCCCCTGTGCTATTGTATGGCAAGGTCTATGCCATCCTTTCTTTGGTGAGTTCGAAAATGGATGCCAGGGAGTTCCTTGGAGTTACAACTCGGCCCATCATGCCACACCGTTTGGAATGCCTTATGCCAATTCCTAGTATGCCATAATTTCGAGAAGCTCGCTTACGTATGTGTATGAAAATCTTTCTAATAATTCAATCCCGCTATAAAAATTCAATCACCCCCAACTTTGGGGACAAAATTCAATCGGCTATTCTAATGAATTTGATCACCCTCTAAAATCATTGAAATAATGAAGAAATAATGGATTATATGCATGACTTTGAGTGAGTGAGTGAATATGATTTAACGTCGCTTTCAACTATATTTCAGTCATATCACGACGTTGGGCCCTATTCCTTTTCACACCCGGGAACCACATGGGTGGGGTCCTATTTCTTTTCACATCCGGGAACCCCACGGGTGCCTCAGTTCGTCACCTCTTATGACATCTGTCTGAGGAGCTGAGGCCTATTCTTACCATGACCTGCGGTGTGCATAACGACATCCCAGGTCAATCCCGGAAGCCCCACAGGGCTGCATGACTTTGAACCATTTGATCAACTTATAATTAATTTGATAACCCCCGATTTATAATAGAAAATTTCATTCCTGTGATGGATTTATTAGAGGAATTACATGTAATACCATAATTTACACACCCAATCCATGCTAATAGTGAGGTGTTACTCCATGTATGAATCACCTCTCATCAATTAAATCCATGGGTTTACTTTTGTCCAACTCTGATATGAATAAAGAATTTTAGCCACAAAATTGTCTCACATCATCTCGGACATTGTTTTTCACTTGTTTCAGTGCATGTGTTCTTATTTTTCTTCATCGATTTTCAGGAATTAGTCGAACAACAAGAGCGTGATTCGAGATCCAATTCTATGGCCATAGCCAGATGTTACGTAATCAAGAACAGGGACCCTGATATCATGCCATGTTAGTATGCTGTCTGTAAAGTAAAGTTCGATACTAATTACAAGCGTCTAGTCCGTCATTCATAATTTAGCTGCCGTCCATTAAAGAATATCCGCGTCCATAATCCAAAGACATATTCCATATAACAGTATTAGCACCAAATTCAAAAAGACAATCATAGTATACATAAACATAGGCTAGTTTCCTGCAAGAGAGAAGCGGTCAACAGTTTTCAATGATGCCGACAAGACATGATGTTCCAAAAATATCAAATCCGTATCGCTGATCAGTATTCTTATTCTTAAGCCTTAGTCTCCAGTATCACTAATATAAGAGAAAATCTCCACTACTCCAGAAGTATGAATGGCTGTATGATGTAATTCCACCAAGGATGGACTTTAAATTCTCAATGCACATTACACTTTTGCAAAAGACTAAAATTGTTATACCATTTCTTCCCTCAGACTGATTGTTTCAAACTAACTGAATTTAAATCTATTTGAGATAGTGAAATTTTATGTCAGTCCTGATCTTTATCTCACTTACTTTGTAGACGACTCCACAAGGGTATTGTTGACATCGGGAAAAGACGACTACATCAACGCCAGCTGGATTGATGTGAGAATCCCATATCCTGTGATAGTGACATGTTCTTATTTGTCTTAGTTTGGCTGTTATGTAGTGATTGAGCATGTATGCCACCATGTCATGTTTATTTCTGATGGCAGCTAAACTGCCAGTGTCTGTTGCCAGAACGCACTCTTCACAGTATGACTGAACACCCATCCTGCTTTTGAGGAAGTACTTTTCTGCAGAACTCGCATTTTCGACTTTTCCATAAAAAAAAGTATTTTAATACCTCACCACATGTAACACTAATAATCATGATGTTAAAAGTGTTCAGTGTGTAATATCTGTTTCAGAAAAAAATATATGGAAGACAACTTTTTCCTGACCCCAACTACAAATATACCATTTATCCTATATCCCTGATGTTAAATAACTGTATACCACCCACAACACAAACACCATAGAATTGAATAGTCTTACCCCCTATCATTAATCTGTCTCTTCCCTGCTTATCTTAAAGGATCTGGTACTGTCGTGTCCCAAGTTTATCGCCACACAGGCCCCTCTGTCTGTCACACTGGTGGACTTCTGGCTCATGGTCTATGAACAGGGGACAGAGGTCGTGGTCATGCTGGCTAAGGAGGATGATCCTGGCAAGGTAAGAGGAATGGAGGGAGGGGATTGTACCACAGAACTATAAGTATAGAGGGGAATGGTATCCTTGGAGAAGGAAGAAGGGGTTTGACATCTCTGACTTTTGTTCATACTCCATGTAAGCATCACAAGACAATACATACTACAGCCAAGTCTGGGAACGGCAATGTGTCTAGACTTGAGCCTTTTCAGCTGCACAAAGACTCAGACAATAGCTTCCTACATGAGGTATCTATACCTTGGTTTGATCCTGGCAAGCTTGCCAATTTCCTGTTATTTATTTATGGGAATGAGGGTAAAACCAACAAACAGATTTTTTATTTCCACTATAAATTACACCTTACGCAAACAGGAAGTAGAGGTTTTGATTATGTCGACTACAGGTTTGGTGTAGAGGAATGGATGATTCTGTGAATAAGGCAAAGTTGTTGGCAAATTAGAGAGGAAATAAGAGAGGTAAAATATAAATGAGAAAGGAATGGACCGGAGATTTCTTTCTTTCTTTTTTCTTGTGTTACTGATTTGTGTGAGCTTCTAAATTTATAAACTCAACTGCATGTACATACGTGTAAACATAATGCTTAAATGTGATAAATTTATAATTTCTCAATTTCTTTAAACTGCACACATTTTCATACTTGACAGAAAATCCCTGTTTATTGGCCGACTGAGAAAGGTCAGGTGATCCAACATGGACCAATCAGCTTAAACCTACAGAGTGTCAAAGACAAGCAGTTGTGGATAGAGAGAATAATATACCTTACAAATACAGAGGTTTGTTTGTCACATGAAAAAGCTTCAGTATGTCTTGAATCGTGTGTATGGAAAATGCCTGCTGGGTAAATTGAAAAATTTAAATAGGTACACAGTTTTGTCTCTTATATTTTTCCACCGATTTTTATATGCCTGCCAATAAGGTGAACATATTAGGTAATATCGATTTCTGTCTGTCTGTTCATGTCTGTTGCATATCTGTGTCAGTTTTCTGTCTACAGTTGCAATTTAGTGAGAGGATATACCAGGTAATGTGTCTGGTTCCATAATTGGGGTCAAAGGTCAAGGTCACTGTGGCCTAAAAATCTGAAAATAGTTGAAAATTTTCTACTTTGTGACTTAATACATTAGAGGTTGAAGATGTGTTGCGTTCCAAGAATAGAGGTCAAGATTCCTGTGACCCCAAAGTCAGAAAATCATTAAAAAAGAAAATCTGAAAAAGTAAATAAAATAATAAATTTAAAGAAAAATGATTGTAAATAACCCATGTATTCACTGTTTGCAGACCAAACAAGGAAGGACAATTGTTCATCTACAGTATACAGGCTGGTCTGTCAGGTAAGCGTACAGAGAGTTCTCTAATAATTAAATTGCCTCATTATAATTCAGTCATCAGTTTTGTGGAGAAAATTCATTGTTGGACTAATAAATTTGATCACCCTCTGAAATCATTAAAATAACAAAGGAATAGTGGATTATCTGTATGATTTTAGCCCATTTTGCCAACTTTCTGTTGTAATAAATTTGCTCACCCCACTGGAAAATTTCACTTCACATGAGTGTTTACCATGATCATGGAAAGCGTGAGCTACTGGGTGGTTACAAGATTGTGAATTGGCTGCATCGGGATATATTTCAATCATTTCACAATGAGAGGAAGTTGCCCAATGAGTACAGCCAAAAATTTGAGCTACTTTTGAGCTTTCAAAAGTTGACTGTAAGCAGCCTTTAGAAGATTCATGAATGAACCAGAAAAAATGTAATCCCATCTATTAAAGGGGCATTGAAGTATTGCACACATGGTGTGCAGGGGTGGGGGTAAAAAAAAGTCAGAAATTCAAGTTTGCTTAGAGCGGAGTGGAGGGTGGTGGGGTGGGGCATAAAAACATGTGAACACTATATGCCAGAAACAGACGGCATAGGCTTTCTGGTACCACACATTGAAGATGGACTTGTCCGTCCTTCTACCCTTCTATTAATTGCAGTAGGTCTTTAATAGATTCTTAAATTTGAAACACAATCAGATGTGCAAATTGTATAGCTGAGGTTTTCATCAATCTTTTGAGGGGCAGTATTCCAAGTCAGGCCAAACGAGACGCTGTTGTTTATTACGTGTTCTATCAGGACAGAATAGTAATCCCTGATTTATGAGCTTAGTCTGATATATTTAATATCCTTATATTTTCAGTGGCCTCCCTGAGAAGATACCATACATTTTACAGTTTATCAATGAAGTCCAGTATTTCTATAAGCAGCAGAGGAGTTTGTTAAAGCCTGTGATTGTCCACTGCAGGTAAGGCTCCGCCTGATTCATCCAATGAAATGTCACGGATTATCAATGGAAGGATGATTCTGATCAGTGGGATTCATCCAATGAGATGTCAAATAAAAGCAGTCGAAGTATGATTCCGATTGGTGGGATTTATCCAATGAAATATCAAAGAATATCAATGGAAGCTGGATGATTTTGATTGATGATGCGGTATGGATTGGTTGATCTTTACACATGTCTCACTTGCCATGGATTGGTTGAATCCTACACTATTACTTAGTTGAGTTCTGCATTTATTGAGGACACCATAGATTCATGGATCTCTACACATGTTTTTACCCCTCGGCCAATTTTGTCCATGGGGTATTGTCGTCGTCTTGTACGTCCGTCTGTCCGTATGTGAGCGAGTAGCCGGAAAACGGTTCCACTGATTAATTCCAAATTTGGTATGCTTATTTACCAAGTCAAGGACCAGAAGCCTATTGAATTGGGACTTCATTGGGTGGAAACCTTGGTGGCCATCTTTAATTTTATGCAAAATGAATAAGGATCCATATCTCAGAAACCGTTCAACTATTCAATACGAAAGTTGGTATACATCATCGATACATCAAGCAACTTTCAATGAATTACCAAACTGGCTTTTCTGATTAGCTGGAAACCCTGGAGGCCATCTTTAATTTATACAAAATCGATAATTATACATATGTTACCATTCAATTGTTTTATATGAAAGTTGGTATACATCATCGATACATCCAGATACTTTGAATCGGGACCTGATTGATCGAAAAACCTTGGCGGCCATCTTTAATTTATGCAAATACATGTATAAAACATGATGGATACTATTATGGTATACATTTCAGTTAACCCACAAACACTAATCATACCCTGATTTCAGATAATTAGGCATGATATGTACGGTAATTAGTGACTGATAGGTACCTAAAGCTTCATTATTTAAGCAGACTGATAATTAATTGTCCATCTCAGTCATTTGATATTAGAGAAAGTCATTGAAATTGTAAAATAACATCAAACACTTTTATAAAACTTCATAGTATATTTGCAAAATAAATCTAGAAGTTGACATTCAATAATATGTACTGACTAAAATAAACCTAGTTTATTTAAATTTGGAGCACCATTAAACCATATCTTCATACTGTAAACATGGGTTCAAATAGGAACTAAAACATATGCTCAGTTGAGCTCACCCTGCAGTGTTAAACATAGGCTATAAGGCATTCCTTCTCATCATACTTGTACAGCGAGTTTTCTGTCCCCTATCAATAAAATTCCCATGAATTAGGGAGAGAAACACATGGCCAGTAGACCCCAGATAATCAGCTATGAGGCACAAGCTGATGGATCAGATTTCTTCAGGCAATCTGTAACTTAAACTCTCTAGTACTGGTATGGTACTCCCACTCAGTTTTGAAAACTAATTTCAGACAAATAAAGATCTAAATGGATACAGGACTCTTAAAAAGTATGCCTGTCACATCTGGTTTCTCTGATTGGGCGGTAATCTTGGCGGCCATCTTTAATTTATGTAAAATCTTTGATGATGTTTATAGTGAGGCAGATATGTGAAATAATTGTGGCTTTTGTGGTAAAAGCGCCAAAATTGGCACAGTTGATGATCAGAAGGTACTTCATGATTCCAGATATAGGGCCAAGCTCAATTTTTTCTTTTATGCCCGTAAACTGAGAAAATCCAAGATGGCCACCATGTGCGTTGTGAAAATCTATTAAACGGCATTTCCTCCTGAATACATGGCACAAAACATGAATAAAATGTTGTTTTATATATTTTCGTACACAAGGAAGCCATTACTGATGCAGAAATATGACAATTTATCATATTTTATAACTTCAGGACATGCGTTCAGAATATCTATATTAACAAGTCCATATGTGATCAGTTTGATGATCAGTAGACACTAAACAATTTAAAATACAGTGTCATTACCATTTTGTGCAATATCGGCTATATGTGTGAACATTCAAAGATTGTGTCCATACGATTCACGCATAACAAGAAGTCTCATATCGTAGTCACTTAAGAACATACATATCTGAATGCAATATTATTTTCTATATGTTTTCATGAACAAAAAACGTCGGGCAATCGGCGGAAATGCATTGCAATCATAATTATATACGAATGCATGCGAAATAGCTGCAGTTCATGAACAAAACTCAAAATTTGCCCGATCCCCTAAGCAAATATCATTATATGAACATTCTTACTATTTTCCCAGATATAAGGCTTCCAGTGCCAAACTGTACCGAAAACCAACATAGATACGCCATCAAGAAACGCCACAATCAAGCAAACCAAAATAACATATTATTATGACAAATAAATCTGTGTTTCTCTTCTTGCAGATGACTGATTAGAACCACCATGCCAGCGAAGAAGCGATGTAAGGTTGTACAAGACGACAGTCTGCAACCATCTACGTCGACAGCCGGCCATCACCATATGGACTGGAGCCGTTGTGCCCTATGTCAAGTACATTCGTCAGAAATGTTCCATTGCCCAGCAAGGTCGAAGAGGACAGATGTTGGGGCTGGGTATGACCGCTCGGGTGACATTTTAACAAAGTTCCGAGACTTAGGCGAACAACCAATTTCTGTGGCCATAGCTCTGTTAGATGATGGCGATGGAATCTCTCAGACACTTGCCAAACATCGTGCAGAGGGGCACTCTCTGTTGCACCTTCGTCACAGAAGAAAAATGTGTCACCTTTTGATGTTACATCTTCGCATGCAACATGGCGCCGCGTGTAAGGGCGATCTGGGGTGTAACCTTCACATGGAAGTATTGTTCGCGATTCTAGTCGTGCCAGTAGACTTGAAGAACATTTAAAACGGCAAGATGTGTGCCATTGGGCACTATGTTTGGCAAGTGTCTGAGAGATTCCATTGCCATCATCTAACAGAGCTATGTCCACAGAAATTGGCTGTTCGCCTAAGTCTCGGTTAAAATGTCACCCACGCGGTCATACTCAGCCCCATCATCTGTCCTCTTCGACCTTGCTGGGCAGTGGAGCACTTCTGATGAATGTACTTGGCACAGGGCACAACGGCTTCAATCCATATGGTGATGGTCGACTGTCGACGTAGATGGTTGCTGACTGTCATCTTGTACAATCTTACATCGCTTCTTCGCTGGCGTGGTGGTTCTAATCAGTCAATGACATATTTATTTGTCATAATAATATGTTCACACATATAGCTGATATTGCACAAAATCGTAATGACACTGTATCTTAAATTGTTTAGTGTCTACTGATCATCAAATTGACCACATATGGACTTGTTTATATAGATATTCTGACGCATGTCCTGAAGTCATAAATGATAAATTGTCATATTTCTGCATCAGTAATGGCTTCCTTGTGTACGAAAACATATAAAACAGCATTTTATTCATGTTTTTGTGACATGTATTCCGTTTACTAGATTTTCACGACGTACATGGTGGCCATCTTGGATTTTCTCAGTTTACGGGCATAACAGAAAAAATTGAGCTTGGCCCTATATCTGGAATCATTAAGTACCTTCTGATCATCAATTGTGCCAATTTTGATGCTTTTACCACAATTATTTTCCATATCTGCCTCACTATGGTGGCCATCTTGGATTTTGCCATTTCCGGGCATCCACGGAGAAAATTTAGCTTGGCCCTATATCTAAAATCGTTTACTATATAATAAACTTCAAATGTGCCAATTTTGGTGCTTTTACCACCAAACCCACAATCCTCCTGTATTTTGCCACATATCCGCCCCACTATTATCTCTGATACCATTTAAGTGTTCTATATTAAATTTGGTTTACAGCATTGATGTATGAAGAGACTTGCATTAATGAATAATCACATCAGTTCCTCTGAGTGGTGGGAAGGATGGGTGGCCATCTTTAATTTATGCAAAATCATTAATGATCTCTATCTCTGATACTGTTCAAATGCTCAATGTAAAATTTGGTATACATCATTGATGCATCAAGAGATTTATGCAATGAATACCGGTTTCTCTGATTGGATGGTAACCATAGGGGCCATTTCTAATAGCAAAATTTTTAATACTCTGTATATTTGTCACTTGACTGCTTGGTGTTCCTGACATCTTGGTTCAAATTGAATACATTATGAATGAACCCAGAGCCGAGGGGTTTTCAGATGCGCAGCTTCATATTTTTAGCTCATCTGGGCCGAAGGCCCGATGGGCTTATGTCATGGCCTGACTGTCCGTCGTCCGTCGTGCGTCGTCCGTCGTCCGTAAACATCTTCTTCTCTGAAACCGCTTGGCCGATTAAGCTGAAACTTGGCATGCATGTTCCCCCCAATAAGGACACCAGAATTTGTTCATGGGGTGTCGATGCGATTTCAAATATGGCCGCCATGGCGGCCATCTTGAATTTGCCAGTGAAATCTTGTCATCATTATCTTTCGGTAACTACTTCATGGATCTTTCTCAAATTTGGTACACTGGTTCCCCTTTGGGTCTAGTTGTACAAAATGTGTACTTTAGTCCAATTTGAATATCCAATATGGCCACCAGGCGGCCATCTTGGATTTCCCCATGAAACTTTGTTATCGCGATTTCTCAGGAACTACTTCATGGATCTTTCTCAAATTGGTACACAGGTTCGCCTTGGGGTCTAGTTGTGCAAGATACCTGTTGTGGTCTGATTCACAAATCCAATATGGCCACCAGGCGGCCATCTTGGATTTCCCCATGAAACATTGTTATTGCGATTTCTCAGGAACTACTTTGTGGATCTTCCTCAAATTTGGTACACAGGTTCCCCTTGGGGTCTAGTTGTGCAAGATACCTTTTCTGCTCTGATTCGAACATCCAATATGGCCACCAGGCAGCCATCTTGGATTTCCCTATGAAACTTCGTTATCGTGATTTATGAGGAAGTACTGCATGGATCTTTCTCAAATTTGATACACAGGTTCCCCTTAGTGTCTAGTTGTGCAAGATACTTTTGTGGTCTGATTCAGAAATCCAATATGGCCACCAGGCGGCCATCTTGGATTTCGAGATGAAACATTGTTATCTCGATTTCTCAGGAAGTACTGCATGGGTCTTTCTCAAATTTGGTACAGAGGTTCCCCTTGGGGTCTAGTTGTGCAAGATACAATTTGTGGTCTGATTGAAAAATCCAATATGGCCACCAGGCGGCCATCTTGAATTTGCCAGTGAAATCTTGTCATCATTATTTTTCGTTAACTACTGCATGGGTCTTTCTCAAATTTGGTACACAGGTTCCTCTTGGGGGTCTAGTTGTGCAAGATACCTTTTCTGCTCTGATTCGAACATCCAATATGGCCACCAGGCGGCCATCTTGGATTTCCCTATGAAACTTCGTTATCGTGATTTATCAGGAAGAACCGCATGGATCTTTCTCAAATTTGATACACAGGTTCCCCTTGGGTCTAGTTGCGCAAGATACAATTTGCGGTCTGATTGAAAAATCCAACATGACCACCAGGCGGCCATCTTGGATTTCCAGATGAAACATTATCGCGATTTCTCAGGAACTACTGCATGGATCGTTCTCAAATTTGGTACAGAGGTTCCCCTTGGGGTCTAGTTGCGCAAGATACAATTTGTAGTCTGATTGAAAAATCCAATATGGCCACCAGGCGGCCATCTTGGATTTCCAGATGAAACATTGTTATCGTGATTTCTCAGGAACTACTGCATGGATCTTTCTCAAATTTGGTACAGAGGTTGCCCTTGGGGTCTAGCTGTGCAGGATACCATATATGGTCTGATTGAAAAATCCAATATGGCCACCAGGTGGCCATCTTGGATTTCCCCATGAAATTTTTTTATCGTAAATTCTTAGGATATTACTGCATGGATGTTGATACACAGGTTCCCCTTGTCCAGTTGTGCAAGATACCTTTTTTTGGTTGATTTCGAAAATCCAATATTGCCGCATCTTGAATTTCCCATGAAACTTTATCATAAAATCTCAGGAAATAACTGCATGGATCATTTTATAGTGTTCAGGGGGGACAACACAAGTTAGAAACTCATCTATTGCAGTTCTTTAGTAAAAATTTCTCACAGCTACTTTCTCCAGTTACAGACAGATGACCTACAGTGCCGTGGCACTATCTTTTACATCTTCGCAGACAGATGGGGGTATGTCTTGGTTAGGCCATACCTCACCAGAGATTACTTTCATTGGAAAAATGTCCTGTTACATCTCATTGCCATCGTAACAACCCAGTCGCACATATTTCGTACTCGACATGTCTCCCCCTGGTGCATATACCCACAAAATATTGGAATCGTAGGTTAAAAACTGTCCAATGTACTGTCCGGACACGAAGTGGACAGACGGACGAACGACTGCAATCACATAATAAAAATTGGTTCTGGTTATTGCTTATACAGCTTACTGACAATCACACATTATATTTTGGTATAATTGCCTTTATTCCATAACCTCCAATTACAATCATGAATTTGCAGCTTGACCTCCTGTGAAATCGACTATGTTACCATTTTGTTCAGGGGAGACAACGCAAGTTAGAAATTCATCTATTGCAGTTCTTCAGTAAAAATTTCTCGCAGCCACTTTCTCCAGTTATAGCCAGATGAGCGCTACAGTGCCGTGGCACTATCTTTTTAGGATGCCTTGGATTGGTCATTTCTGATGAACATACTCAAGGATGCCATTTTTATTAGGGACACTCTTGATTGGTTCATTTCTCTATATAATTGATGGATAATCAAATAGTCTTTGTTCATTGTTCTGACTACAGAGAGAGCTTATTATTACAGTATCTTTAAAAGTTAAAGAGTATGCGAGAAAAACTGGCGAATCATGAAAACGGGAAACATGTTTAAATAATATCCATGATTCTCTCATCTTGATTGTCTTCATACATATATGTTCTTTGAGTTGTGAATGCATAGATTTTAAGACTGTAAGAGATGCTTTTTATCGAGTGACTACTTTGGAAGATCTTTTTAGTCGGGTGAGGGAGGATTGCATTATGGGTGATTTGAGAGAAATCGGTTTGTTGCATAAGTTTTAATGTGTGTATGTTTTAGTGCGGTGGATTACTAAGTCATTGGCTTGAGTACTTGGAATTTTGTTGTATCGTCGCTATATAGCTGAAATATTGCTGAACGCGATATTAAACCTTAATTCTGTCTCTCTCTCCCTTCAGTAATGGTGTCGGCAGAACAGGGACGTTTATCACGATATACACGGGTATGCAGGAGATCAACAGAGGTAGCGGGATTATGGATATACCGGGTCTTATCATGAAAATGAGGGCCAAACGGAAACACATGGTCACAGAAAAGGAGCATCTCAAATTCTGCTACGATGCCATTTTATATCATGGTCAAGATGTTCTTATCAAACGTGAGTAGAAAAACTGCTGTAGACCTCATAATAAATTAATTTGGACACCCGGATGAGTTTTAGACGGCTCCTGCCAGTCTGATGAAATGGATGCATAATATGAAAGTTTGCAGGAGAATTTCATCCTTCGTACCATGTCTGGTTACATTTGATATGATTAAGAAAAGCGTTTTATTGAATCAGATGCTTTATTTTGTGTGAATAATATAACTATCATGTGAAAAACGGTCATCAAGAATTTGTGACACATGCAAGCACACACGGACAGACAGCAATGTTATATTTCCTGACCGGGATCCGGCGGGGATAAAAATTATTTCTGTCTCGGGTACTGCATTCAGATCCATGAGAAGAACCCCACCTCCTCACACAGTTTCTCCTGGTCTTTGATGGACGATGGTGCAATAAAAGAAGCCCTTCATTAAAAATGTATTTAACCCTTTGAACCCGAGAGTTTCCATGTCTTTAAACACCTTACCCTGAGCTCCCCACTAAAATAGAGACAAAAGTTTGTCAGAAGCCTCTCGGATATATACACAATCTAAACATTGTTGCTCAACCCTTGGGGACTCTACGAGTGGCCGAGGATCCCTTTTGGCATGTTTGGACTTGGGTGACCAAACTAAACCTGTGAAGCGGATATGACTTTAAACGTTATCTGATTGGCTGAATAGTCGATTGGCTGAATAGTCGATTCTGATGTCCGAGGCCGCAAAAGCGGCTTCTCGGGTATATACATGATTTATCTAAATATGCTGCAAAAGTGGCCTCTTGGGTTCAAAGGGTTAATAGATAGAGCGTTAATACCTTTGAGACTATATCTAATATGCCTGTCATTGCTCACATTACAGGGGGTATCCTCACCAATAAGAAGTCTTTCAGTGATAAACTACCAAGTCCTGGTGACAAGTCCCACATTAGAAAACCCTCAGAGGATTTCATTCTCGGTACAGGCATCGGTCTTCACACGATCGAGTCAAACGTGGCCAAATTTACTTCTAAATCTAGCGTCATTGGACACGAAACTAAGGGTGCAGGAGATCAGATGAGCAGTATTCCAAGTCAGACCACCATTCCGGTGATCTCATCAAATGATGTGGTGACGTCATCACAAACCGTGCTCCCCAAGGAACAACTGACCAATCAGAGCCTGCCTGACTTGTTACAGCAGCAGCCAACAGTCAATGAAAGCTCACGTAATATGGACAATGGTGGGAGTAATGTTGATATGTTAACTGGCCACGGTGTGACTGGTGAAACAGTTGGTGACGAATCTACCAGAAGTGGATCGGAAGGTCAAATTGGGGTAGCTAATGTTCCTGGTAGCCTGTCGAGTGGGACACAGTCGCTGGGCGCATCACCCCAACATAAACACAGCCAGTTAAATGATCAATTCTCCAGTCTGCCACCGTCATTGGCTGATCTACAGAACCCCCAAACTTTTACACTAGATCCGTCTACGGGTAGGAAACGGATGTCGAAAACTAGTTTCACGCAGAAAATGTCTGGTCTATCGGATAACATGAACGACCCTGGTGACCCGCTTAGCTCTCTAGATCCTCTCTGGACCATACATAAAGAGAAGGGCAAGTCTGTTACGACGTCGTGAGCGACAGAGCATTGCAAAACTGATAGACTGACTTCAAAGATGCAAACAGCCATATGATATATTTTATTCTGGTCGCTGTAGAATGAATGGGAAGCCTGGCTATGTATAAGTTGTAGGACACTTTGATTCAGGAATACCAGGCAATGATAGATTTGATAGTCAGAAAAACGAGTCTTATTCTTGTGGTGGCTGAAATTTTTAACGGTGTGAGAACACTGGATAACATTGGGCATTCAAATGGTGGAATATAGTTACCATGGATACATTTACTACCATATTTGGTGAGACGTAGTTTTTCGTATCAGTGATGTTACTCTCATACAGATGATCAAGACCTCATAATATTTTGAATTGTTTGACCAACAATTGATGAGTATTTGTATCGGTATGCTATTGTACACCATTGTATGCTGTTGTATGCCATTGTATGCCGTTGATGGTGAAGCCCTGAATATATATATGAAAAACTCTAATAATTCAATCACAGGAAGTGCATTTTCCCACCCAAAAATGTGAGAGTGATCAAATTCATTAGAAGGAAAAATTAAACATTTATAAATAATGTTGGTGTTTGTTACCAAATCAAACCTGTTATCACTTAAATGCCAATATCCTCCATTTGGAGATCTCCTGCAAACAAAATTATCTCCCTTGATCGCTGCGTCGATCGTCCGCCAGGTGGCGTGCACTCCGCGCATGTCCATCACTCTTTTTCCCATGTTGAGCAAGACCTGTTTTGAGTCAAGGCCGAGCAAAGAGGGGAGGATGGGTTGGGCAAATCAACGTTGATAACAGGTTTGATTTGGTAACAAACACCAACATTATTTATAAATGTTTAATGTTTGTGTCCCAAATCTTCACCTGTTATCACTTAAATGCCAGACTCCCAACAGAGGAGGTTGGGTAGCCGGCCTTGTGACTTGCTTTTGGATTAAGCGGAGCACGCCTAGTTCTGATTTTGTAAATCTAATATGCTTAATAATATCCTGATAATTCCCGTGTCGTATAGAAGCGTAGGGAGCTCAAGGTATTACAAGTAATGCGGCGAGAGGTGGACTCTGTTCCATCGTTTGCTCGCATACTTAGCTAGATAATCAGATGCCATCGTGATGTCTTGAAGTCCCTTCGTCTCTGGCATGGTATGTCTTCTATACTTACCGAATTGTCGGGATCTTGCTTGCTTGATTGGTGCCCCCCCCCTTTTTTGATAGGAGTGGTAGACTATACCCTAGGCTGTAGCTATAGGTCCAGTGTAGTCATCCTATCTGTCTGTACAGACATGTCTGAAGATAGCAATCAGTATGAGTTGAATTGATCGTCCAAGCGCAGGTGTCAACAGTATCGTTCAACGATAAGTTTTCCCCAAAGTGGCCCGGACGTCACACTGCCTCTATCTTGTGAGACGATGTCTCCATAAAGGAGAAGGAGCGTTGATGGCGAGTTGGTTAAACCAGTCGGCAGTCTTCTTCAACCCAGACGGTGATCATGGACTAGTGATGTCCGCTGATGGGTCTGTTAGAAGTGATGAGAGAGGAAGACAGCTGGAACCTCTTGTCGGTTCTATAAAGAGTGCTCTAGGCCTCTGACTGGATATAAAAACCTCTTCTCCTTCAGCAGGTACACGAAATCTGTTAGCGCTGGAATCTGGTACAGTCTTTGGACATCTGGTCCCTGACGTGTGGAATCGTTCTAATGACGAAATCCGGGATGGGATGAAAGGTTCTGGTTGCTCAGTCTGTCATCCCTGTCAAGGAACTAGGTTCTACTGCGCAATGCTCTGATTGCGTAGTGAAGACTGTCATGGAGCTGTCTTGCAGGACAGGATGTTGACTGCAGTTGGTAGAACTGGTTCGAATGGGAGGCGTAAGAATGCCCTAGTACCACATCCAGGTCTCCTTGGGTGGTAATTGATGTGTTCGGCGAGACTGTAAGGTGAAGACCATGGAAAGCTGAAATGCTGGAATGTAGTCGGTTCCGTGGGTGAACTTGACAACCCTGGATGATGCTGAGTGATACCCCTGTGTACTGCTTGACTGAGATTCCCTGCCCTGATACAGATGCAGAAGGAAAAACCAGCTGTTGCTGGAACAGAAACAGTGTTGGCCACAGGTCCCCTACTATAGTACATTCTCCGGGCTTGATGCGACTGTACAGTAAATAGTAGCTTGCTGCTGTCCTTGTCTGTACAATTGGTCCTGGAGAAAAACCCTGGTCTGCAAGGAAATTCTGGACCGTAGCAGACGTGGGGGTTCGGCCGTTGCGGGTCCCGGTGCCCCCGTGGAAAAGTGATCTTCCGGTTGTAGTACCTTGTAGGACTTGGAGAAAACTGTCGGCGGGAACCCTGAAGTGATGTGAAACACCTGGTGTTGTGACATGGTATTGCTGATACCGTGCTGCTAGGACCAGTGTTGATGTTTCTAGAAGACAGTGACTGGAATCTTGCTCCCCCCCAAACTTGACGCAACTGACGACCGTACTGAACGTTCGTAATCAATGCTGATGTGATGTACAACCGCAACCTCCAAGGGGGACCGCCTTCTAGCGTAGATATCCCTAAGGAAGATGATGCGTTGCTTGTCTGTCGTGGTATCCATGTGATGTGTCGGCTATCTGTTGCCGGACTAATGGCCCCCTCTAAGCTATGAATTCCGCATCGGAGAATGTGAAGTTCTATGTGCTTGGTTGAAACTGACTCAGGCATCGCCACTCTGGAAGGGGGGTGAAGATGTTCCCGGACGAGCATCCTTAGATTGCTTGTTCTTGCGCTCAGGATCAGTTGTAGTTGAGAAACTGTAATGAGGAGTACCTGGAGCTAGCCAAAACTGTGCTAGGTCCCGGGTGAGTAGTAGACTGTAGTTCCATCCCACGGGCCTCTGGGTCATGGTGTTGATGGTCTGGTTCTCGGTGCAGGTTCCATATGCCGGAAAACCTGCTTGCCGCTTGAATGTAGCCGTACTACCTAATCCGTGGGGTCCCTGGAAATATCCCTGGACCGCCATGATCATCGAGGCGAAACTGGACAAGGGTCTCTGGAGACGTCGAGAAAGTGACGACAATCGGGAGTCGGAGTCCAACTCCTGTAGAGTCGAATATGTTCAGTAAGTGTCCGGTCCCGTCGTCTGGTCCGGTCTCTACTGTCATCCCGATGAATGCTGGAGTCCCAGGTTCTGTTCTGGAGTCCTAATTCGCCTTCCGGATTAAAGATGACTTTATCCTCGTGTCCTCTTCCAGTGTCCGGGTCCGTGTTGACTTGGCCTTGGAAGGGACCTCAATGTGAAACTAGGCTTGCCCACTGTAGACTGGATGTCTCACCCCAAAGAAAAAACGGGTTAAGTCAAACCGACTAGCCGTTTCTCCCGAAATAGATTCCCCTGATCATGATGTCGGGTGTAGGTGGAGTCCTAGATTATCCGATGAGGAGTAGGATCCGGCTCTTAGAAGACTGAGGATGATCGTCAGATGAAGTGTCGGGACTTGGAGTAGACCTCACGTAAGGGCTGACTTCTTCGACGCTGATCTTCTATATCATCAGGGTCGACCGTTCTACAATCAGGTGAGTGAAGACTCGAAGCTTGGGAAGGATGAAAGGATGACTAGTGGTTTGAAGGTGAAGCTTGAGAACCCTCAATTCTGACTGACGAGGTTGACCTCTGTCCCGGTCGGGAGATTCCCTCTTTGCCTTGGAACTGTCCTTCCTTGTAAGGGCGAACACCACTCTGAGCATCTAGCTTGGGTTGTCCGAGTTCTGACCGGAAAGACCCTCCGTGGCGACCTCCTCTGTAGAGTCAATAAGGCGCCGAAGAATTCCATCTCGGCCCGTGAAAAGGTCAATGATCTCGCTTATGCTTCACGTCTGGATCCTGAATCGCCTTGGAAATAGCCGTCAGGAACCAATCAGAGTATGATGTAATTCTGTGTTGTGTCAGTATCATATCTTCCACAGCACAGGCTTGCCTCTGTTGAAGTACCCCCGCTGGTGTGGTGTCCTCGTGAAGTTCAACAGTCTGTCAAGATCCGGTTCAGACTTCGGGCCCTGAACGGTGGATTGTCTCCGTGAAGAGTGTAAGCCCTGTAAGGACCGGGCTCCTGGAGAGATGACGAAGTCTCCAATTGTCGATCCAGTGCGTCGTATAGGTTGGCTGATGCTGGAGATGGTGCGCAGGTTGGCGCAGCTTCCTCCTCAGAAGGTTTGTTAAAACCGTAAAGAGGTGTCGTAGTAAGTTTTCTCCGTTCCCGGCGAGGTCATCAGGCTGCTTGTCATCGCCGACCACCGGTCTGGGCATCTCTGGAGTCAACGTATGTACCGCCGCTATCCTGGCTTTGAAGGGTAGCATGTCTTATTCTTCTACCTCCGCCCGACGTAGGAGGTGAATCCGTATGAGATGAGGATGCCGAGGAAGTGGAACGTCGTGCGTGATCCTCATATCGTGTCATCTCACGGGTCTCCGATGAAGGAACTCTACCCTGGTAAGGGGCTGTGAAGCCTGGGGATGACTGTGTTTCTTGACCAGGCTTGCCTTGGAAGGTACCCCTGGATCAGAAGTCTGTTCCTTGGGGGCAGGTCCAGAATGGTGATCTACGAGTCCTGTTCATCTCTGGACTTCTGTTTATCCCGATGCTCCGGCCTACGGTGATGGTGGGTAGACGTCCGCTCCTCGCCATCAATGCTTGTTGACGAGAAACCGGTGAACGGCTTCTCCCTCGTCTGTTGTAAAGTCGCTCCGGGGTATGGTCCCTATGGTACCGACTCCGGTAGGCTGGACTAGGTGAAGGGGTCCGACGTCTAGGACGGTCCCTCTCTCGATGATGACGTACAGGATAGGAATCTCGGCGTGTAACGGTGTGCGACTTCGTTTACGAAATCTGCTTGCCGTAGTACCGAGGTATGGCTCCGTTGTATGGGTCCAAGCTGGAGTAGAGGCCGGCTCACGGCGTTCTGGCTGAGTCCGTTCCTCATAAGTCCGTGACTCCTTGGATGTGGAGTCTCGGTGATCTGTATAAGTCTGTTCTGCTTGAGTCCGTGACTTCTCAGGTGTAGACTCTCGGCGCACTGGATAGGTCCGTGTGGTATCCCGCTCCGTGATACGGCTCCGGGTGCGTGGTACGGCTCCGGGCTGTAGTTTCCTCCCGCGGTGCTCCGGTATCGGAGTCACGGTGGTCTGGATAGGTCCGTGAGGTCTCCAGTTCCGAGGTACGGCGCCCTGGATAGGGCCGTGATCACTGGATAGGGCCGTGATTCCTTGGAATCCCGGTCCCTGTAGGCCTGGCTTGTCCGACTCCCGGCGTCCGGTATAGAGCCGTGACTCCGTGGAACCGGTGAGCTGTGCTTGAGCCGGGGTCCCGCTGTAGTGGTGGAGTCCGTGATCTTGATTCTCGGACTGCCTTTTCGCCGTGTCCCTCTGTGTCTCCGGGGTACGGCTGCTTGAGCCGGGGTCCCGCTGTAGTGGTGGAGTCCGTGATCTTGATTCTCGGACTGCCTTTTTCGCCGTGTCCCTCTGTGTCTCCGGGGTACGGCGGTTCTTTGGGGACTTGGTGAACGGGAGTTGGTATCCGAGTACTCGCTTTGATCCGTGTCTGTGACGGGGCTGTCTAGTAGAGTCCGTGTCAGCACTCTAGCCGGTGCAGTAGAAGTAAACCGTATCGCCGTGGCTTGGGCTTGACTGGTCTGCACTTTGCCTATTCTCTCGGTATTCCGTAGTCTCTGTAGGCTCTTGGCTTGACGGGGTCTCGGAGTTCTGCATTGGGCTGATCTCTCAGAGCCATGGTCCCGTAAGCTGATCTAAAGTCCGTGGTCTGTAGGTGTGGACTCCCGGTGAGACGTAGACTCTCGGCGTACTGGATAAGTCCGAACTTCATAGGTCCGTGTCGTTCTCTGTCCCGAGGTACGGCTCCGGGCCGTAGTACCGCCTCTGGAAGTAACCTCTCTCACCGATGGTCGGGTCCGAGGTGCTCTGCAGTCGGAGTCCCGGTGCTCTAAGGTGTCGAGGTCCTTGGAGGTCCAGGGTACGGCTCTGTCCCGGGTCCCGGTTCTCCACCAGGTCCCGGCTGGCAGACTTGTCTTTCTTGAGTTGCGGAGACTTGGATGAACGGGAACTGTAATTCGAGGTCTGCCCAGATCCGTAGTTGTAACGGCTCCGGTATAGAGTCCGTAACTCATCTTCTCCGGTGAACTTGAACTAGGCCGTCTTGGGTCTGTAACTTGTTCACCATCTTAAAATGTAGCTCCAGGGTACTGCTTTTCGCCGTGGAGCTGTGATCCTGTGTCCGTGATCTGTACTGTTTCACGGGTCTGTTGTGAAAATTCCACTGGCAACAGTATCGTTTTCAACGATAAGTTGCTGGTAGGAACTTCGTTTACAGCCAAGTCGTTGAAGAGGGCCTGCGTAGCTTGCTTCTCAGCTGGACATCTTGCCAGGTCAATGGCCGCTCTCCAGAGTTGACTGCGTCGCCATAGGTGACTGTAAACACACCTTTGAAAACAAAGAAAAATGCAAGTCTTTAACTGATTAAAACTGACGACATTCTTCGTTCCTATAAATCTTTATAGCTGGGCGACTACGTTGGTTCATAATGAACTACGGGAGAGAAAAAATAACCCTAGAGTGCGTCTATAACAATCCAAAAGTTACTGTTTACAGGAGCTCTTTCAAAACAGGTCTTGTCACTGCAAGACTGCAAAGGAAAAAGAGTGATGGACATGCGCGGAGTGCACGCCACCTGGCGGACGATCGACGCAGCGATCAAGGGAGATAATTTTGTTTGCAGGAGATCTCCAAATGGAGGATATTGGCATTTAAGTGATAACAGGTGAAGATTTGGGACACAAACGTTAATGCTACAAAAAACAGGAGCTTATATCTAGTTGTATGGTAATTCCCTTAATAATTAGATCACCGGAAGTGCAGCAAAAATGGCTTATATCTGAAAATATTCCTCATGGCACCAGCTATAAAGTGTCATATTTTGTCATTATATCACTTTTCTTCAACTTGAATGAAGAATGAGAATGTTATTTTTCCTCTGTGATTGAATAACAGAGTTGAAAAGTGAACTTCTTGTGGCTGAATTTTTAGGGGAATGACCATAATATGTAGTCAAATTGATCACTGATCAAAATTTGAAATAAAATCTGAGGGTGATTGAATTATATTAAAGAGTTTAACATAAGCACTAATTATTCTCCAGTAAAGTAGCAAAAAAACATATATGTGTGTGGACCACCTTATTTTGTGATAAAATTATTCTTCATATTTGAAAAGGATATCGGGTGTGCTGTACGCACTATTACCTTGAAGTCGAATATTTTACCAAATTTGCAATTTGGTATATGTAACAGTAATACTAGGACAGTATTAATGGATGCATGTGAAATATGCTTTGATCTATTACAACTGGCTGTGATTACCATTTAAGATGTTCTTCTGTTTGAATTTAATTTGATTCCACGTTGTATCACGATTACAAGGTTTCGCAGAGTTCTTCCCTGCTGGTGCCCATGTTTTCCTTCATGTAATACCACACCAATTTAGGTGTATAATATAGTATAATCTTCAGGCTTGAAATTACTTGTCATACAATTGGACAGAGACAAGTCACACTTTTCTTGCAAAATAGGCCAGTCACACTCAAGGGAGATAACTGGTACTGAATTAGCTCCCTTCCATTAGTCAGAAATGTTTTATGTTAAAACCTCAGATTTAAGATCAATTCGGCAATGCCATAGTCCTGACCTAAACATTCCTGTGTTCTCTCCAAGAATAGGTCATCTTCCTTCAGAACTGACAAAAATGTGAGAAAACCCTGACGATAATGCAATGTTTATTTGTACTTTTGCTTTTATTACGAATATGCTTTGTAATTAGCTGAAGATAATATATACAAACTCAAAGATGAATATAAGTATTTATGTAGATATGTAAAGCAAAAGCACATACATATGTATGTATTCCAGACTTAGCCACACTTTGTTATCAATAACCAGAGATACATTTCCACCTGTTGCTTCAGTTTCATATTTATTTGCTGTATGAGAACAGCAAACAAATATATCTCCATTTAGAGGGAGCTATTACTAGGTCAGTTATCCAGCCAGCTTATCCAGCCAAGCTCAGTGGGTACAGCATGTCCACGTTGTGGAAAGGTTGGGGGCATCTTCTGTATTCCCTCTCTCTGAAGTAGTTCATACATAAATTACTATAAGTTGGGGCTATTCTCCAAATGAAGTTGTGAGTTATCAGTCTAGCTGCCGAGTGCTAACAGAACAACAAGCATTATGATTCAAGATGTTGGGGTCAAGTTTATGCAGGGGAGGGCATGCCTCAGAGTGACATTGTAGAGGCCAACTGATCTAACATGTACTGTAAATCTAACAAAATTCCAATGGCACAACCAAGAAGTAGGTATGTCAAAGTGTCCCTGTCCATATTTCGAGGTGAATGTCTGTGATTTCAATCCATGTTAAGCTGTATTTCTTGTAACCCAATTTCAGCTCTAAGCATCCTTCAATTGCCAAGCCCAAACCTCTAATACTGGTTTGAAACATACCTTATTTCTTCTAATTATTCAGATGGCAAACTGAACTTCAGGCTACTGTGAAGAGAAGTTCTGCAAACATTCTACAAATTTCACTAGCTATCTTTGCAGTTCTTGGGATGAATAACATAGTATTTAGTCTCAGTGACATAAACATGGATTTTTTCTGCTTCAAAGTCTAAAAATGCTGTTTGAATAATTAGAAGAAATAGGGTATTCATGTTTTATTTTATTTTATGGTAAACAACATAATTCACTGTGTACATGATGTATTATAAAGCTTAAAGATGTAATCAGCATCAAATCTGGGTTGAAATCGATGTCTCTCAAACTCAGCGAAAGTGACATATGTTACAACAGGTACAAAATGAAACACATTTGACCACAAAAAACTAAACTTGTTTCTACCATTCCCGAGAAAATAGAAGGAGTTGATCTTTAAAAATAAACAGCATGGCATGCCGTTTATTTTTCCACGGCCGTGTCAACAAGCGTATACACGTGTGGTGCATTCTACCAACGTATGCTATGCGACATCACCGAACCGTAGGCACGAGCCATAACGTTATCCCATGGCTGCAGCTATGCAGCATTCAAATTCGTGAGCGTCGCTACGTCATTTTCCTCTCCGCGTACAACACACACTCAACGGTGAGACAGAAAAGCCGTCGAAGCGGGCAGAGTTACAAATTTCTCTGACAAAATATTCATGCATTCGTTGTATATGACGATCCCACTATCATCAAATATAATACATATGCTGCTTTGGTAATCTTTCCTGCTGAAAAAAACGCACAGGGGAGAGTTTACAAAATCCATTCATTTTGAGGCTGATTACATCTTTAATTACTGTCAATATATGATCTAAATTTCTGACCTCATTGATGAACCTATTCAAAGTGAGCAAGGAGTTGTTCTGGTTTATGTACATATACAACCTGCAATTCATCCTTTGAGAAATTATGAATATTATTATTCGTATAATATCTTTGTATTTGTTGTATATTTTCCAAGGTGATCATGGTAACACACACTAGTACATATGTTGTACACGACTACCTTCATAGTGCAAAGTTGTAGCTGGTTTTGAATGAATTGTTGTGTATCTATCTGTATGACGTAGAACCAGGTGCATGATGGGTAAAGTGATGACGTAATCAGTGCTTGGATGATGAACAGCTTCATGTTAAATTGCATGTTAAGAGATACCTAATTTCTGCAGTAGAGTTTTAATTTATTTAAGAGTGGATGAAATTGTTGTCTTGTAAAAATATAATATTAATACATGTAATTCATACATGTTTTATGTACATTCATATCTATGGTATGAAAATGTTTATCCCAATAACAGTATACTCGTACACACAGATTGAACATTTCAATAATGAATACCCAGAAATTAGTGAGCTTCAAACTCTTCAAAATGCTAGTTTGAGAAAATTATGAGCAGAAAAATATACCTGCTAATTCTGGCCATGATTGTGGCTGATATATTGTATGAGTGCTCACAATAAAGTTCTGGTTATTATTAGATAACCAATTGAAACTTCAAAAGTTGTACCATGGTAAACAGATGATACAGCGCTTAGCCATTTCACACTTTTGTGCTGCAGATAACCAGATACTTTGTTGGCTCCATCTCGGTAGTTTATGGCACACTCTTCCTAGGATTATAACTATAAGAAAGTAAATACCGGTACATTGAAACCTATGTATACTGATCATGCTTGGAACCAGATTATAGTGTCAGTTTAGACAGGTTTCTGGTTTATCAAAGTTCAAAATACTTTAAATTTAAGTATTGGGACCATGGATAGTGTCAGTATTTAGAGGTTGGTCAGTTTCCCATGTGTCGTTATTCACAGGTTTCACTGTTCAACTCTTGGCAAACAGTCTTCAGACAGATGGCCTATCAATCAAGGTAATTTAACATGGAAAACTTACTAAGGGTACATTTACACTGTGGTCATTAACAGGTTAACGAGAACTACCCCTCTAAAATGGAGGTAAAGTAGATGATTTTTGCTTAATAATTTTTGGGTTTATTTATCACAACACTCCAAAATCTTAAGGCAACTCATAACAGTGATTTTCCAATGAAAGTGTACATAGTCTAACTTTTAATCATGAACAAAACATGTCCTTCTATTATTATGTAAATTAAATAGAGGACCTATCCCATGAATTTCCTCCATTTTAGAGAAGAAGTTCTCACTATACCTGCTTAATGATGGGTCACTAAAGAGCAGGTTTGATCCTAATTAACAGACTTGCATCAGTCAGAAACATGGAAACATGTTGGAAATTTTTATGAATCATTATAAAATATGCGCTTCCCCTGTTTTTTGATCTAGGACTCATTACATTGTACGCTTGACTATATCTAGCACATGGTGTCCACCTGAGCATGAAGTAGCTATTGTGGGCACTCCAGATTGTCTGTATTCACAGATTTAGTTAGTGATTCCCCTAATCATTCAATGACACGAAGTGAAATTTCACACCAAATATTTGGAGATGATTACATTTATTAAAACAGGATGTTGAGATAATGGTTCAAATCATGCATATAATTTCTTTCTTATTTCAATGATTTTGGAGGGTATTCCAATTATTAGAGCTACTGATGAAAATTTTGTCCACAAAAGGCTGAAATCTTCTGGTCTTTATGGTGTTGAAAAGCCTGTCATCTCCGCTCATTGATGTACACAGACTAACTACAGTATTGTACTCTGGTGTTTGTTAACTGTTGCATGAAAGTTAGACCCAAAATTGGAGGGGATACCTTATGCTGTAGTCCATCACTTCAAGATTAGTTCCAAATGTTGTAATTAATCTACTATGATGTTGAAAGTGTGTGCAGTCATTCATGTTGAACGATTATGATTTTATAAATGGAAACATAAACTGTATATCTCTGCAATCTGAATATGTGATATGGATTTCCTGTTGTACAGAAATCACTTGTGCTTGTCAAATAAAATCTTCAAATAAATTGTCTATCATTACATTCCATACTTACCGATCAGTAATACAGCCCTCTTACTACTAGATACAGAGGACAAATTATTTTGTACCAGTAAAGACCTTAAGCTGTTTTAGGTCCTGTCGGAGTCAATGAGGATTTGTGAGAGACAGAGACGTTATGGCCCTTTCGCGAAGAAGGAAGTTTTTTCGGAATAAGTTTTTAATTTGATTGGAATGTTACTATATTATTCAGTAATTACTGCAGTGACAATTATATAGTTTTGAGAATTTTTTGTGCATGAAATAGTGATTTTTTTTTTAGGCCTCTCAAAAGTTCCACTGGCGTATGATAAATGAATAGCCCAATGGGCTCCGATACCCCTTGGCTATCAGTTATTGTCTACCCTCGGCAATCATGCATTGCATAGGATGTATTTTCAGAAATTTGACATGTTTCTTAACAAAAATGTGATCTATTAGGGTGGACTAGTTCTCTCATTTTGGAAATACAGAGGAAGTTGTGCCAGGTCAGCTTCTGCCAAGGCCTTAATTGAAGGAGAAAATTTTGCTCCAAGGTTGTGGTAGAGCATGACCAAATCCTTAGCTGTGAATATACCCTTCTATATGGCTCGTAATCAAATCAAGTAATTGTCACCAGACGCCTAAAGGGGGACTATAGTATTGGAATCTGTGCGTCCATCTATGCGACTTTGTTTCCGGACAATGAAAAACTGAACGGATCCTTTTCAAATTTGGTTTGTGGGTACCCACCTCAATACCTCGCTTGGGATTGTTTTTTGCACCGATCCGCCCAAAGGTGGATTTGTTTCCAGACTAACTTGTCGAAATAGTGAACGGATTCTTTTTAAATCTGGTGTGTGCGTATCTCGCCTCAAGATCTCACTTGGGATTGTTTTTCGTGACGATCCGCCTATAGGTGGCACCACCTGGGGGCAAAGTTGAAATTTCATTTCCGGACAATAACTTTTGGAAAACTGAAACTGAACAGTTTCTTTTCAAATTTGGTATGTGGGTACCTCACCTCAAGATCTCGGTCGGGATTGTTTTTTCACGCCAATCTGCCCATAGGTGATGCCACCTGGGGCCAAGTTGAAATTTTGCATCCGTCCGACTTAGTTTTCCGGACAGTAACTCCTTAAAAATCGAACAGATTCTTCTCAAATTTGGTATGTGGGTACCTCGCCTCAAGATCTCACTTGGGATTATTTTTCATGCCGATATGCTTATAGATGGCGCTGAACTGGGTCTTAAAATTTTGTTTCCAGACAATAACTTTTGAAACATGAGGCACCAGAGGTGCTACAACTGCTCAGCCCCTTAACAGTCCAGCCCAAGCAACATCTCTTGGCATGGTATATATATACATACCAAATTTGAAAAGAATCTGATGAAAGGTTCTCCAGTTATTGCACGGAAATGCATATACATGTAAGGTTTAACCACCAGGTGGGCCACCTATTTGCGGAAGTGGTCAAAATGCAATCCCAGGCGACCCCTCATGGCATGGGATATGCATACCAAATTTGAGAGGAATCTGCTGAACGGTGGTCAAGTTATTGCATGGAAACAAATTTCAGATGAGCGAACAGATGGCTCCACGGACACATAGCGGGACAGACGGATGGACAATCGGAATCCAGTAAACCCCCCTACTATGCACAGGGGTATACATTGATAAAGTTGTGATCTTGTCCTGGCCTCAAACTAAATGTTGGATGGGCTTTTGTCCATAGTTTTCCATTCACTGGGGCTTTTGTGCAAATCCCAAAGCGATGTATTGTTCTCATATTGTTCATCATTTTCATATAATGGCTATTAATTATCGGGGGCGTAGACACATTAATATATCTTGAAGTTCCATACATTTATCCAGAAGATATAGCAACTAAACATTGGCTTTATTTAGTGTATCATTAAAAAATAAAGCCTCTGTATACTATACACGTAGAACTAAGGTTCACTGCTGATAGTGGCCCCAATGGATACCAAACTGCTATTTATAAGTGTACCAAGACATGGAAATATCACAAATTACAACTGAAGCAAAATTAAAAGCCAACTGAGTAATTGGTAAATGCTAATTCACAAGCAGAAACAGTTTTGGAGATTTAAATTGTAGATTTAAACTTGCACTTCATGTACATTTTCCAGTACATTATAAAACTCATTTCTCTACATGGTTATCTCCCCTGTCCACCTGCAGAATTGTTTTGGTGCATGTAATATGTAGATTTATGAGATAAGGTAGAACGCTTGCAACATTCCATGAATATTTTGGAAGTAGAATGGAAAGAAAACATTTCTGAATACAGAGAGATTATTATGTAAATGATTTGACCACCACTAGATTTTAGAAACTCACCACAAGAAAGCCCATTTTCCATAAAATGTTGGAATTAAAGCAGGATACAGATAGAGAGGAAAGGGACGAACAGACAGACAGTTGAGGACCTGAGCAACGAAACATATAAAAGGCACACCTTCAGACTATATTCTTTATTGGACGGAGATTTCGTCGACCTGCCTTCAGTAGTTCTCAAGATATGGGATCCCCGGGAAAAGAGGACGGACGGACAGACGGGGATGACAACACTACCCCTTAGCCCAATCGGGCTGGGTAAAAACTGAACGGATGTCATCACCATGAATGCCCAACTCAACGTTGAGATTACTCATGCAGTAGCACCATTTGAATCGGAGCCCCTTCTACCAATGTTTCTTTCCGAGACTGTCTGCAAGTGAGTCAAAAAAAGAAAGCTATGAATCCACAACTTTAGAAATATATCAAGTCACTCTCTTACAAGTTGGGAATCAACTTGTGTATTGTACATCTATGCATTATTGTTTTCGCATTAGACAGTGCTTCAAAACTAAACTCGTCAGTCCTTTCGAACAGCAAATGAAAAGACTTGTTGATTTTATGCTCCTTGTGATGTCGCAGTAACCAAACCTATTACACAGCCCAGAATTGTGGAAATTCAACTCCCCAGAGAAAAAAATATGAAAAGAAAACTATTTATAAAAGATATGTTTGATGTTTATTATCTGATATCATATATACATACCAGTATACAATATGGAAATACATGTTTTATGATGATCTGGTTGAAGACCAGACAAATGCTAGTCAATAATGAGAGATGAGACGTTTGTGTGATAAAGTATCGGAATCTTGATGTCCCGTACATGTTTATGGAAAATGATTAAAACAGTACAATAAATAAAACCACTCAAATTAATTTAGTAAATACACTAAGGGAACTGAATTCTGCATGTGCTTGATTGGTTCAACATTCTGTAGTTTACAATACAATTATCCTGTCACATCATGTAACCATAAATCCTCTAATAATTCAATCACAGGAAGTGAAATTTGCGATCATAAAATTTGGGGGTGGTCAAATTCATTAGAACAGAAAGTGGACAAAATGGTCCAAAAACATACAGATAATCCACTGTTTCTTTGTTATTTCAATGATTTTAGAGGGTGATCAAATTTAATACAGTGACCAAATTATTACAGGATTTATCTTTGTTTCGTCGGGGAATTTCTTGTTAAGTATAAAATGTTTTTCCAAGGAACCAAACTGAGAATTGAGACAAAATATAATTACTGCCTAAAGAATTTCTCGTTGAAAATAAGTAACACATGGTAACTTCTCTAAGAATTGGTGTCCGTGAATGAGAATTGAGACAAAATATAATTACTTCCTAAAGAATTTCTCGTTGAAAATAAGTGACACATGGTAACTTCTCTAAGAATTGGTGTCCGTGAATAATTTAAACTGAAAATGGATGAACTTGCAAAATATTGCTGTTCAGTCATTCAAAATCTTAGATACTATAACAAGAGCCCAAGGGGCTTCAATATACGCCCGTATATCTGGAATTACATTGGTTCAAATTTCAAGATTGTTTGATAGCCTTGATTCCAATTGATCTAGCAATCCAGAGCAAGGTCTACAATTTTTTGCTTATAAGAATGTAACATATATCACATCTTATATTGAATGATAAACTAAAATGAGCTCAACTCTTGGTAACTAGTTGACCTTGAAGCAATAGCTTAGAGCTCACATATCCCACACTGAAATCGACAATATCAAACACAAGAAAATAGTAGTTTTCCTGCAAATGAATTCCTTTCAGATGAGAGAATTTTTCATGAAGGAAGAAGAAAGAGATGAAGTAAACCTTTGTCCTTGAGTTAATAAACAGGTGTGAAGTTCATAAAGGACTCCTCTCTCCGTTAAATTTGTAAATGTATGTTTTTTATTTCACAACAGTTTAACTAAATGAAGCGTTCCAAACATGGGAGACAACTCAACAGGACAATATCATATAAATGCAGGGGAAAGACTTTTGAATATTCCAACAATATTCCAACACATTTAGTCAGCTAAGCTTGATTCATTTTTGCGACCTAGACCTTTGACCTCATATGTATGGCTCCACTTTGCCATGCGAGTAAGGTATACTCAAAGTTTGGTACCAATCCATACCTTGAAACTAGAGCTATCGCATGGACAACAAATTTTAATGGATGAATGGACAGAACGCAACATCGCATTACACGACCTCGTCTTCGACAGGCATATGTCAATGTGACTTTTAATGATTTCTGATTTTGGGGTCACAGTGACCTTGACCTCAATTTTGATACACAACACATTGTCTTCCCTCAATCTAACAATGCACACAAAAAATCATGATTTTTAATGATTTCCTGATTTTGGGGTCACAGTGGCCTTGACCTTTGACCGTGACCTAAATTTTGGTACATGACAAACCGTCTCCCCTCAATTTCTCAATGGACACAAAAATTCATGATTTTTAACAATTTCACGATTTTGGGGTCACAGTGACCTTGACCTTTGACCTTGACCTACATTTTGGTATGTGACTCATCGTGTCCCCTTAATGTATCTACTGACACAAAAAATGTTATTTTTAATAATTTCCTAATTTTGGGGTCGGTGACCTTTGACCTTGACCTAATTTTTGATACGCATCACTTCATTTCCGCCTATTGAACCCACTCACAAAAAATTAGAAATTTTTAACGATTTCCTGATTTTTTAATCACACTGACCTTTGATCTCTGACCTTGACCTACATTTAATATGCAACACATCGTTCCCCCCCTAGGGCATCCACTCACCAAAAATTAGAACTTTAGATAGAAAACTGTCAACGATCAATGATTTCCTGATTTTTGGCAACAGTGACCTTTGACCTCTGACCTCGACCTCAATTTTGGTACGCGACACATCGTCTCCACCTGGCGTATCCACTCACAAAAAATTGCAACTGTGGATAGAAAACGTTCAGAGATATAGACCGGACACGAACACTTCAGTGATTTCCTGTTTTTTAGGCCAGTGACCTTTGACCTGTGACCTTGACCTTCATTTTGGTACGCGACACATCGTCTCCCCGTAGGGTATCCACTCACCAAAAATTGGAGCTGTGGATAGGAAACTGTCCCAGATATAGACCGGACACGAGAACCGGACAGACGGACGGAAACCGCCATCCCATAATACGACCGCCTTTTGGGCGGGCGTATAAAAACTATCAACCTGAAGTACTCCCCATCCTCTGTTGTAGCCCAGTTTTCCTAAAACAGTCAGAGCAAAGCATATGAATGTAAGCATACCACGGTACCCAATATTCATTCCATTGTTAAACATGTTAAGCAGACCATTATCCTTGTTCCGACAGGAGAATGGTTGAAGTCAAGAAACAATGAATATTTTATGACAAGTATTGAAAGATCATAAAAGACATGGTGTGGATTAGTGAGAATCCCCATGAGCCTGCAGGGATATTAGAATGTGACCCATAAATAACCAAACAGCCACCTACTTTATTTGTAATTTCGATACTTGCAACACTAAATGTCACCTCTTTTGGTAGCTACTTCAATGAGATCTACCTGCAAGGTTCATACGCCTCCTGAAAAGCCCTTAAAACTCCTGGAATTTAAGTCCTGGAAAATGCTTAAAAATAACTTATTTCATCTTCTGGGGGAACAAGCTAGCGATCTGGTGCCGTGCATTTACTTTGCCAAAATTTGTTCCTGAATTCCGTTACTTTGCTCATCTTTGTTGTGAGTTATTGTACTAGAAGACTCCTGGAAAATTAAAATTATTGACCTGGAAATTCCTGGATTGTTTTCCTGTTATAAGTGTATGAACCCTGTACCTACTACTTCAAAACTTCACGACACCAGTGATGCAATTAAATTGACATTATAGATGTAAGAGGGGACGATTTGTTTTTTATTAGCATAAAGAACAACATTTTGTGCAAAATTGCTCATTTTGAGGTTAACGCCTTCTTTTTCTCTCAACATATGAAGATCAAGAAGAACCAAAACAATTGCATACAGAACTTGTTTTGGTTCTGGTCTATATTCAGATGTTGTGATTGAGTGAGTGAGTGAGCGAATATGATTTAACATCGCTTTCAACAACATTTCAGTCATATCACGACATTCGGGTCCTATTTATTTTCACCCCCCGAAACCCGATCATGTAAGCAATATAACCAGGTGCCACTGTACATGTAACAATGTAACCATGGCAACTACTCATCAGACCGGCAAAATGATACTCAACATACATAAAATCATAGACAATCCTGCTGGTGAAGATGTGTATGTATCAAACAAGAGTAACGGTCTCTCAAAGTTAGCCCCCATGAAGCAGCTACAGATTCTGTGAAGCGGTTATCTTCGGGCCATCTTCAAGCAATCGGGGACATTTTACATATATATTTTCAGACTGGCAGTCCGCATTATTTAAAGTATCCCAACATACACGGGCGATTATAGCGAGTATCTTTCTCTGTAGAATTCACTGTCTGTGGTCTCGAGCGACTGCTGGTACCGGGAAACTGCCGTTTATCAAAGTGTCCAAATTGGACACCTCTTGACCAAAGGTCAGAATGGTCTGTGTCTATAGTCCGTTGTTTTTGGTTAATTCATCATTCCACCTTTTTTACTTTGATTGGTGGTTCATCTGAAATACAAAACCCACAGCATAATCAAGATCATAAATCGAACGATAAGTCTCAATAGTAAAAGCATTGAATCCATCTAAACAGGGTCAGTCAATCAAGGTATCTCCCACCCCGCCCCAATCACACAATTTAACCACAATATCAAAGTACCAAGGTTGAACCCCCACCCCACTGTAAGCCAGCTTGAATTTCTATGAGGGTTTGGAAGAAAGGGGTGGGTCTAAAGAGTCTAACCCCAAGCAGATTCACCGTAGAGGAATATCATTGTACAGATTTCATGTTCTAGCAATATGATCCACCCACAAAATGGACATGTGAACTTGAATTAATAATGAGAAATAGACGGAATTATTGTTCCATGACTAACCTTCATGGTCACTGTCTGCTCCATCATCACCCCCATCCTCCTGATCCTCGTCTCGTCGTCCCTGTAACAACAACAACACCCCCATTAGAACGGTGACCATATGACAGACAGCAAATGCTATTTGTGGCATTTTGAAGCAAGTATCAAATCACATGCTGTAATATGAGAATTGAAATCGATAGACAGCTAGATGGACAGACATGCCTCAAAGTCAAGTTGTCTTCTTTGCCATGAGTTTAAAGTGATCATAAACCCTCAAGTAAAGTTTCCATCAAATGAAAGACCATTGCAAACAGAGTGGAAAAATATTTATTGTAATTTTTTACGATTTTATTACACAGAGTAAACTGCAAATAAACCATGGTACTCTATGGTGGTCTGTTGCAATCATATTTAGGTCCAGTGACGTCACACTGCCTTAATACATATATTTCAAACCGAGTCTGAGTTTCAACACAGACTCACTGTTCCAGAAACATGCACACTGGAACAGTGAGTGTGCTGAAACTCAAAATATACACACCGTAAGCTTGAATCAAGCATTGGAATGTGCATACACAGTTTGAAATATATGAAATAAGGCAGTGTGGCGTCACTGGACCTAGATATGATTGCAACAGACCACCATAGAATACAGTGCTTTATTTGCAGTTTACTCTGCAAAATCATAGAAAATTACAATAAATATTTTTCCACACTGTTTGCAATGGACTTTCATTTGATGGAAACTTTACTTGAGGGTTTACGATCACTTTAAGGTATATCTGAAATTTGACAGAGCCCTGAATTTCAGTTTGCAGCACAATTCATCACCCAATTACCTACCAGTCACTGAATGAGAAGAGTGAATTGAATCCAATGTTGCGTCATTAAATGAGAAGACCTCTCACTAACAGGACTACATATACATAGATATGAAGTTCCTCCACTCATATTAAAAAGATTTTCAGATATATCATTTCGCAGAGGTAACAGGCCTGCAAATGACTCACTTTGGAGAAAATATAGAAGGAAATTTTCCAAAATGTGGGAGAAATATAGGAATTTTCTTAATAAAATATAGGAAAACATAGGAAACAAGCGTTCTGAGAACCCCAACATCTCGCCTTGCGGGGTCATCCGCCAAAGGTGCAGCAGTATTGAAAGCATACATGTAGACCAAACAATACGGTCTGGAATAGGTGATGTGGTACAGACAATAATGTCTGGAATAGATTATCTGGTACAGACAATAACATCAGTCCCATGTGAGATTATTGGCAAAAGTTAATCCCATGTAGGATGGATAGGTCAGTGCCGTCGGATTACTGGTACATAGGGCAGTCCAGTGTGAGATTACTGCTGGATAGTTCAGTCCCATGTGAGATTACTGCTGGATAGGCCAGTCCTGTGTGGGATTACTGCTGGGTGGACCAGTCCCATGTTATTACTGATGGATAGTCCCCTGTGGGATTACTGCTGGATAGTCCAGTCCCAAGTTGGATTACTGCTGGATAGGCCAGTCCTGTCTGGGATTACTGCTGGGTAGATGAGTCTCGTATGGGATTAATGCTGGATAGGACAGTCCCGTGTGGGATTACTGCTGCATAGGCAGTCCCATGTGGGATTACTGCTGCATACGGCAATCCTGTGTGGGATTATGGCTGAGGAGGCCAGTCCCGTGTGGGATTACTGCTGGATAGGCTAAACCTGTGTGGGATTACAGCGGAATAGGTCTGTCTCACGTAAAATTATGGCTGGATAAGTCAGTGCCATGTGGGATTA
>JAVTVY010028001.1:0-11024 GCA_036873755.1 Hanleya hanleyi | reverse complement strand
TTTGATATTTTTGGAACATCATGATGTCTTGCCGGCATCGTTGAAAACTGTTGACCGCTTCTCTCTTGCAGGAAACAAGCCTATGTTTATGTATACTATGATTGTCTTTTTGAATTTGGTGCTAATACTGTTGTGTGGAAAATGGAATAGGTCTTTGGATTATGGACGCGGATATTCTCTAATGGACGACGGCTGGATTATGAATGACGGACTAGACGCTTGTAATGGAACGGTGTCATGCCACAGTATCAACGGGGATAAATGTCCAGTATCACAAGCAAATATGTGATAAACATATATATCAACATAAGCTACTTTGTGCAAGAGAGAAGCGGCCAATCGTGCTGGCAGACATATATTCATATCATCAAACCCGTATCACTGACCTGTATTCGTTTGTCTTAAGGAATGTTCAATTGGCGCGACATGCAAGAGGTTTCTTGAGTATGAAATAAGCAATCAAAGGACCAACCTTCACAAGTGATAAAAATTATATCATAGACAGGTTATCACATACATGTAGCAATAACTCTGCGAAATTATCAGTTACGGTGCCCATTTGACCAAACTATTACGTCAAAATTCCCTCAGCAGAGATAACTTTATATAGTTATTTATTGTTAATAATAAATGACTGAAACTGAGATACATCATTCTCTATATGACGACTTTACAACAAATATCATATGGATTAAGCATACTGATCAGCGATACGGATTTGATAATTATGGAACATCATGGTATCTTGCCGGCATCATTGAAAACTGTTGACCGCTTATCTCTTGTGGGAAGGAATCTAGCCCATGTTTATGTATACTATAATTGTATTTTTGAATTTGATGCTAATACTGTTATATATAATATGGAATAGGTCTTTGGATTATGGACGCGGATATTCTTTAATGGACGACGGCTGGATTATGTTTATGTATACTATGATTGTCTTTTTGAATTTGGTGCCAGTACTGTTATATGGAATCTGGAATAGGTCTTTGGATTATGGACGCGGGTATTCCGGACTCGACGCTTGTAATCCTGTATTTCTTGTTCCAAGTGTAGTTTAACACGCGAAGGAAAGGAAAAAAAATGGTAGTCATGACATCAGCCGCGTATAACCTATCAAGGTTTGAAAATTAATTTGAAAGCTATGTCACATGAATAAATACATTATTATTATTTGGTGATTTTCTTCTGGCACTCTACCATGTCTACATAATCGTGCCTGATATACGAAGGGTCTTGGTCCAAAGAGTGCGAGACGAATGCTGATATTGAGAACTAATCTGGATAAACTATTCCCGAGTGTATATGTTGTGATTTGGGCGAGGTGATAGTATGGCCATCACTCAGATTTCAAGATTAGTCACATGTTGTCACTAATGAAGATTTTCCATCTGTCATGAACTCTAGCATTTCTCTCCATGTAACGTTAACATTACCAACCGTCAGGATTTACACTTGGACTCTTCGATTGAGGACCACTCTCGAGTCAGCGGTGGGCATTTAATCACCAAAACCGACCGAAATAGAAGACCTCTTGCAGAATTGAGCAAGACGTGTGGAACTCTTCATAACTGAGCGGAACGCGACAATCTTAATGATGCACACCGACAATCTCAACATTGCTAGAGTTCAGTCGGCCAAACTGGCGTCGAAATAGAGATCATCGCAATCCATAAACCTATATTAGGGACAAACTGTCATGTAGAAGGGCACTAAGGAAAACTCATTTGGAACCACGCATCTGTACAGGTGAATTCCAGCGGAAAATACCCCCGGGATTCGATATGCAGCGCGAACGTTAAGATGACCTGTGCATGCCCCTCACTAAGTAGCTTTTACCCGCTCTGACGAAGTGTCTTCATAGATTAGATCAGAAGCGAGAAACATTTCTATACAAGCCCAAATAACATGGAACAAGTGTATTGTAGATAACATAATCTACCATTCGCGAACAATACTTCGTCTGGTTTACTTCACAAACTAAAAATATGAACGTGTTTATAATTAGCGCATTGTGTGCTGTGATACTGACACATCATTATATGGTTTCCAAACTGTACATGTAACACAATCAGGTTTGATAGAAGCGGCCGGAATAAGTGATCAATATAACGAACGTATGTCCTGCTTTTCCACATTATTCACTTGATTCATTTGAATCATGGATTTTATAAGTGAGCATCGGACCTTATTGTTCGGCCGAAATATTGCTTATCATTAGCATATCCCTATTTGCAATTAATCATTCTTTAGTGAAAAGGGCCTGGTACATTTGCATTAGTTGACAGTAACATTCAAATGATCTTGTTATACGTAATATAGAGCGGGAAAGAACCTACAGTAGTGACATGAACAAGACGAGTTAACTGCAGTGTTACTAAGTTGTTCACAGTGACGTACGTTTAAGAAAATAACAATTCCACGACGATCATGGTGTAGCCGCAAGGAATATTGTTTATATTTTTCTTGTAAAAAGAAATTATTGTCAGACCACCATGGTTATTGTAATATAATTTTATTGGTATCAATCCGACATTTGCGAGTCTATAATGGATACCTGGGTTCTCGAGAGGCTTTTTCAGCATAGAGGTATTATGTGTGTTTGATCTGACGTTAGTATTAGCCGCGAGAGAAACGATCAATAGATTTCATTGACTCCATCAAGAGCCCATGATAATCCCTTCGTGAAATTGTTATCAACGCCCACTTTCGAGGTCTCTAACAAATCTCTAAAAATGTGTATATTATAGTTTACATTGAATCGAAATATGGCCGAAACAAAGTTAAAATCGACAAACAGTACTAGATCAACAGATCTTTTTAGTCGGGTAAAAGAAGATTAGTTTAGGCTATTTGAAAGAAATCGGTTTGCTGCATAAGTTTTAATGTATGCGCATGTCTTTTGGTGTGTTGTGTTGATTACTTCTGGATTGCTGGGTTGTTGACTTGTTTTTGTTGGAATACTCAGAATTTTGTTTGATTGTCGCGATATAGCTGAAATATTGCTGAACGCGTCATTAAACCTTAATTCTCTCTGTTCTTGATTCAAACATAGATTTTTCGGAAATATTTCTTGATTACGTCGTCTTGCCTGTCCGACACGATAACACGTACCGTCGATTATGTTACACATGTGTAATTGTATTCCTATTAATTGAAATCTTTGAAGGCAACAAATCAGGATGATGGTCGACTGACTAACCATACTCTGCAATCACTTTCAACGACGTAACTGTATCATTATCTCAGGTTATGAGTTAGAAAGCTTCGGTTTCCGACAAAAATCATTGCCCCCCAAAATAGCGAGGCAACTGGAAGAACAATATATAAGCATATCCAGTTTTGGAACATCGGTATATAAGAGAGAAATTGGTCTGAGGAAGGCGAATTCTGGGCCCGAAGGTTGAGACTGACGGATATCACTAATAGATAGGAAGGCGAGGATTCGTTTGACCGATAGGGTATATCTCGACAAGCGTCTGATTTTAGAGTATACTCGATACATTCGTACTATTTAGCACCATCCGGATGAATTCAAGCTTCAGATTCGACATTCACTGGCCAGTCGTTGTCCATGAAGAATTTCCGCGTCCTAAAGACCTAATTCAAAAGGCCGTATTATCACCAAACACCAAGGACTAAGGACCACTCTCGACTCGGCGCTGGGCATTCAGTTACAAAAAAAACAAATGGAAGACCTCTTGCAGAATTGAGCTGGGCGTGTGGAACTACTCAACTGAGCGGAACGCGACAATGTTAATGATGTACATCGACAATCTTCACATTGCTAGATTTCAGTCAGGCTAACTAGCGTCGAAATAAGATCATCGCAATCCATAAACCTATATTATGGACAGGCTAGCTGTCAGGTAGGACGGCATTATAATTTTGTAATTTGATCCCCTGACTGACGAGTAATTCTCCTGTATTTCTTATTCCAAATGTAGTTCAACACCCGAAGGAAAGTAAAAAATGGTAGTTATACATCACCCTAATATATATGGAAAGTTCATTACACCAACCTCGTATAACCTATTAAAGTTTGGAAATGAATCATATGTTGATACCTATTACAACACATATAATGGAAGTGGGAAGAGGTGCTGACATACTGACTGCGTCATATGACTTCACAGAATAGTCTTCTGGTAAACCTATTCTAAACCTATCCTATTCTATATGAATAAATACATATTAAAGTTATATGGTGATTTTCGTCTTGCACTCTACATAATCGTGCCTGATATACGGAGGGTCTTGGTCGAAAGAGTGCGAGACGAATGATGACATTGGTGACTAATCAGGATAAAATACTCCCGAGTGCATATGTTGTGATCTGGGCGAGGTGATAATATGACCAGCACTCAGATTTCAAGATTAGTCACATGTTGTCACTAATGAAGATTTTCCATCTGTCATGAACTCTAGCATTTCTCTCCATGTAACGTTAACATTACCAACCGTCAGGATTTACATTTGGACTCTTCGATTGAGGACCACTCTCGAGTCAGCGGTGGGCATTTAATCACGAAAACCGACCAAAACGGAAGACCTCTCGCGGAATTGAGCAAGACGTGTGGAACTCTTCATAACTGAGCGGAACGCGACAATCTTAATGATGCACACCGACAATCTCCCCATTGTTAGAGTTCAGTCGGCCAAACTAGCGTCGAAATAGAGATCATCGCAATCTATAAACCTATATTAGGGACAAACTGTCGTGTAGAAGGGCATTAAGGAAAACTCATTTGGGACCACGCATCTCTACAGGTGAATTCTAGTGGAAAATACCTCGGGATACGATATAGAGCGCGAACGTTAGGGTGACCTGTGCATGCCCCTCGCTAAGTAGCTTTTACCCGCTCTGACGAAGTGTCTTCATAGATTAGATCAGAAACGAGGAAGCAGAGCTCTGCTGTCAATGAAACATTTTATTACAAGCTCAAATAATATGGAGCAAGTGTATTGCAGATAACATAATCTACCATTCGTGAACAATACTTCGTCTGGTTTACTTCGCAAACGAAAAATATAAACGTGTTTATAATTAGCACACTGTGTGCTGTGATATTGACACATCATAATATGGTTTTCAGGTTGTACATATGTCACATAATCAGGTTTCATACGGAACGACCGGAATAAGGGGCCAATATAACGAACGACAAGCCCATGTCCTGCTTGCTGCTAATGCTTTTCCACATTATTCAACTTATTCATTTGAATCATGGATTTTATAAGTGAGCATTGACCTTATTGTTCGGCCGAAATATTGCTTATCATTAGCATATCCGTATCCGCAATTAATCATTCTTTAGTGAAAATGCCAGGTACAATTGCACTAGTTGACAGTAACATAAAGTGGGGAAGAATCTACAGTAGTGACATGATCAAGAAGAGTTATATGCAGTGTTACTGAGTTGTTCACGGTGACGTACGTTTAAGAAAATAACAATTCCACGACGATCATGGTGTAGCCGCAAGGAATATTGTTTATATTTTTTTGTAAACAAAAAAGATTGCCAAACCATCATGGTATAATATAATTTTATTGGTATCAATCCGACATTTGCGAGTCGATAATGAATACCTGGTTTCGCGAGCAGCATGAACATATGTAATAGAGGTATTTTGATATGACGTTCGTATTGTAATATCCGGTGCATATTAGATTGTTTTATCTGTCTACTATATTATTGTTGTACATAAGGGTAGCACAGTTCTGACAATATCCTGATTGTATTACTTCAATGATTGTCTGATCAAATCAGCTGTTCAATGTTGTTGTTGTTGACATTCTTTGCGTGCTATTTTTAGATTATTGACTGTGGCTTGTAGCCCCAGTTTACCTGATATTTTCAGGACAAAAACATGTTGTTAGGAATTAAATAGGTCATACCTTATTTCTTTAAGCCTCAAAGATAATGTTTAGAGCCGCGACCAAACTGTTGATACTCTTCTGTCGCTGAAATTTAACGTTTTCATCGATGTCAAACTGTACATTTCGCTGTATTTGACGACAGCGCCATTATCAACTTGAGGTCACGTGATATATTTTTATGTCAGAAATATCTGCTTTTCTAGTCTGTCATGCCATCAAATGTTATTTAGAAATGTAGATTAATAGTTTAGTGTACAATTTGGTCTCTTATGGTGATGTTGTAGACATATTTTACTGAATTTATTGTTGGAACTATTTCGCGTGGCTGTACTACCTTCATGTGTGAAGGGTGACGTCATTTTCTCTAAGCGGGAAATTCAAGTGATTTATTGACAACAAAGTGAGTTACAAGTTAACTGTTTATATATCTTGAAAGTTAAATTATTCTAGACTTGGAGTATTTATGCAGTTTGAGTTAATTCGTCTTGGATTATTTATAAATAAACTCTAAACAGGCAACGGGTACCGACAAAGTTGATATTTTACTACATCCTATACAGAATTCAGCATTTGGCTCATAATGATTTTGTGCTTTCTGTCATTTTCACGACTTTAGATCAAATTAACAGTTTCTATGGTTAATATAATTAAAAAGCACAATATTTACGTGAGGAGCACAAAATGTTATACCTTTATAACTCCAGAAATTACAATCTTATGTGAGAAATAGTTCACTCTCCCCGTCACCGCTTCGGTAATGGCGATCGCTGATTGGCTGAAATAGGTCATGTGACCCATAATGCAAGGTTATAAATAAAAGCTCAGATCGCAGGTTTGTCATTCTGGCTTCAACCGAGCAATGGTCAACATCTTGACCTAGCTTAACCAAATCATCCCAAAACATCAACCAAATTATTATAGGTACATAAATAACAGAAGAACAACAAAACTATGATTCTTCAGATTGTTATCAGCTTTATTGATAATGAATAACTATATATATCAAATATATAGTTACACAGCATGTCATCTACTGCGATCTAGGCTCCTATAGATGAATATTAGCAGTGAGTTCTTGGGGACTAAGGCACAGTCAATCTGGCGTCATCCAATATATATATCGTTTAGCTTATATGGATATTAGTAGTGAGAAAACGGGGACCGAGGCACAGTTAACCTGGTGTCATCTATCTATGTCATATATCTTGGGTCTTGCATGAGTGTTGACAGTGGATAGCAAAATGAGGGTTCAGCTACAGTAGATGAATGTCAGAACTGTGAGTTCGGGTACCAAATAAAAATCATTATCATCCTGTCTTAACAAATCACGAGTTGAGTTCCTGTTTATGGTTCCTATATTTATGCATCGTACTACTTAGTACCGAGGTGGCTTACAAACTGGTGTCTAGAAGTGGGATGCTAAGATTTCATTAGCATCCAGTGATCTGAACCTACTAAGAACTGCATGTTATAGGTACCTAAAGGAAAATGGCAGAGAGCCCAGACCCGGAAATTCGAATTAAACCTCGTAATATACATGAGGGAGATGTACCGCTTGATTGTGACATATCACACAATAGTGATGACGTAGATGACGATGATAGCAACAATATGGTCACCATTGATGCAATAGGTGGGGGGGACCATAACAATGATGGACCCAGCAGTAGACGACACGACAGTTACTCACGATGGGAGGGAAGGGGTGATGGTAGATATCGTCATCCAAGTCTAAAACTGAAACCAGAACCTTTTGATGGTAAGGGGGACTGGGAGGAATATTTGTCCCATTTTCTCGATTGTGCGGAATTAGGAGTATGGTCCGAGAGAGAGAAGGGGTTGACACTTGCGGCTAGTCTACGAGGGCCCGCAAGAACCTTCTATATAGGGCTGTCTGAAGTCGAAACACGTACATTCTGCATTTTATCTAGAAAATTGGAAGAAAGATTTGGCAGTTCTAGACATCAAAATAAATGGCTATCTAGGCTAGAGGGAAGACAGCGCCAAGCAGATGAAACCATAGCTGAACTTGGTGATGACCTAAGACAAATGGCACAAAAGGCACACCCTACCCTCAATTCTGAAGCACAAGAAGCTCTCGCTTTGAATCAACTCTATAAGAGTATCACTGTCGAAATGAAGTGTCGATGCTTCGACAGGGGTTGTACAACTATATCTGAAGCAGTGGATGTAATTGAACGTTTTGAAGCCTTACTGGGTGACACCAGGGATAAAAAGAAGTCAATAATCAGAGCAACAGAATCATGGGGCACAGCTGATAAAGCAGGGAGCAATAATAGATCACCAGCAAAGGGCAAAACCCCTTATTTTGAGCTGGTACAAAGGATTGAGGAACTGGAAAAAGTTGGGCGAAATCGAGGCTACCGACCATCAAACAATAGGGCTAAGGGTAGTGGAACTTGCTTTGTCTGTCAATCTTCGGAACACTACTTCCGAAGCTGTCCCATTTTTGAGGAATGTATGGTACTAAAGCAATCCAGAGATACGGCACCGGGAAACGACAATCCGTCAGCTCAGTAGGCCGAGGGTTGACGGGAGTGGGGAGGCCCGGTGTAGATCTGGTTGATGTAGGAGAGACTATTTTATCAGAGGGAAACAGTAAGGATGTTGATCAACAAAACTTACAAATACTGGATGTGGAGCAAAGAGGGACTATCCGCATTGGGCATTTCGAGAAGGGTGCAAACAAATGGGATAATGGTTTCTTCACATCTGGGTACATAGATGGGTTGAACGACACTGTTGATTTTCTGATAGACAGTGGCTCTACCATGACTCTGTTGTCTAAACAGGCTTATGACAGGATCTCTGAAGAACTTCGACCAGATCTACAGGCCGGGTCCACCAATATTCTTGGTGCAAATGGGGAGAAAATAAAGCATCATGGATGGGCAATATTTGACCTACACTTTAATGGTGTTACTTTCGAGCAGGCTATCACGGTTTGTGAAATAACCACTGAAGGAATACTCGGTCAGGATTTCCTACTGGAACACATACAACAGATTGACTATAAGTGGATGAAACTTAGGACTCGAGGGGCAGATATCCAATGTTGGGTGGGGGGAGAAGCAGAGATGACATGTAATGTACAAGTGCATGATCAAACCACTATTCCTACAAGGTCTGTCTGCTGTATTCCAGTTGATATACCACAGAGAGAACACCTCTATCCAACAGGGATCATAGAAGCCTCAGAGGAATTACTTGCAAAGAAGAATGTCCAGGTAGTGCAGGGTATTGTTGATACGCAGTCCGCAAAGCAGGCCATTCTAGTAATAAATCACGGAGACAGTGATGTTGTATTGTACCAAAACACAAGATTAGGAACATGTCGATCTTGCTACGAGGATAATCGCCCAGTTATGGATACTAATACAGATGGAGATAATCCTACGGATAAATTAGCATCACAGTGTCTCCCAGACTACCTAGAAGATTTATGGGAACGAAGTTCACTTCATCTGGAAAAAGAGGAAAGAGAACAATTTGCTTCTCTGCTATTGAAATTCCAGGATGTGTTTGCCAAGTCATCTGTGGATCTAGGTAGAACTGATCGAGTTGAGCACACAATAAACACGGAATCAGCAGCTCCAATAAAACAGGCTCCCCGCAGATTGCCATTTGGAAAACGAGAAACAGTAAAAGTTGAACTTCAGAAAATGTTGGACAATGGAGTCATTGAGCCTTCTAATAGCATGGGCATCACCGATTGTTCTTTGTCCAAAGAAGGATGGGACAACACGTTTCTGTGTAGATTACAGAAGGATAAATGACGTAACAGTCAAAGATGCATATCCGTTACCCCGAATAGACGAATGTTTGGATGCTCTAGCTGGATCACGTTGGTTTAGTTGTATGGATCGTAACTCTGGATTTTGGCAAATCCCAGTCTCTGAGAAAGACAGAGGCAAGACTACTTTCACTACCTTTCAGGGCTTGTACCAGTTTACTGTCATGCCTTTTGGATTAGCAAATTCACCATCAACATTTGAACGATTAATGGAGGATGTCTTGCGTGGTCTACAATGGAACGATTGTCTGATTTATATGGATGACATCATCGTCGGGGGTGAGGACATCAATCAGTGTCTGAGACGATTGGAAAGAGTTTTCCAGAGGCTAAAAGACGCACATTTGAAATTGAAGCCGTCAAAGTGTACTTTCTTCCAGAAAAGTGTTAAATTCCTTGGGCATGTTGTTTCCTCTGAAGGGATACATACAGATCCTGAGAAAATATCAGCAATACGAGATTGGGCTCTGCCACAAACAGCAAAAGATGTTCGAAGTTTCTTGGGGCTGTGCTCGTATTACCGGAAATTAGTGTCAGGGTTTGCAGCTGTAGCACGACCTCTCCATAGACTCACTGAGAAAGGTTCCAAGTTCCAATGGACGATTGAGTGTCAAAATGCCTTCCAAACTCTGAAAGAGGCTCTTACAACAGCACCTATCTTATCATATCCTGTTCCTGGATCACAGTTCATCCTTGACACAGATGCAAGTGACCAAGCTCTCGGCGCTGTTCTATCACAGGTACAGGATGGTACTGAAAGGGTTATTGCTTACATGAGCAAGGCATTGAGTAAACCAGAGAAGGTATACTGTGTAACCAGGAAAGAACTATTAGCAGTTATCACAGCACTTCGTCATTTCCATACTTACCTTTACGGACAGCACGTGATCCTTCGAACTGACAACGCAGCTGTGAGCTGGATGAGGAATCTAAAAAATCCAACAGGACAAGTTGCACGATGGCTGCAGGAGCTATGCACTTATGACCTACATGTGATTCACAGGGCAGGACGTAGTCATGGTAATGCAGATGCTTTGTCTCGAAGTCCATGCAAGGCTTGCATCACACAGCAAAGAGGCAATGATGAATATGACAGTCCAAATGATACAGGGGTCCCATGTTCCGATTCTTGTGAGAATGAAACATCTTTTGAGGAGGCAATATGTGTAACAACAAGGGCCAAACAGACAATACACACAGATGATTTGAAGATGAATCACATGTCTCTCGAAGGGTGGAGTCCATCAGAGGTTCGGCTTCAGCAACTGGATGATATAAATACAGGACCAATACTGTTAGCCCTAGAAGAAGGAACACGGCCTGAAT